>JAQGAO010001957.1:0-21710 GCA_034697705.1 Ommatoiulus sabulosus | reverse complement strand
AATTTATACATAAGATAGAGCACGTTGCCTTTAATTTTACATTTAAAGAGTGAATTTTGTAAAAAAAAAAAAAATATATTGAATTGGATTAAATCCACAGCCATCTGACAATCGTGCAGTAAGCCAAATCGACCGAAAAATAAAATCAGTTTTGCTACTCCTCCGAGTCTGGAAAAAGCCCGAACATTGATCAACTGCTTTTCAGACACGGCATTTCTGCCACATTTTATATTTAGATGAAACGTCAGGCGGCGAAGTAAAAACCATCCTTCAAGTGTCGAAAAAGCGACAAGTTAGCATTTTGCCGAACACGAGCGACATATTTCACATCGAGTAAAGCGAGTGAAAAGCAGTCTAGACTCGCGCTATACACGTACATGTACTGATATTAATCAAATTCATGAAATTAAGGACAAAAATCCGCGCATTTTTCACGCGCCGCGAACTCGAGCCCGTTTCGCCTGACATTGAACCCAATTTTGTCAAACGATACTGCCGAGGAGACGAGACGTTTAAAAGCGATTTAAAACGGAGAAACTACGTCATCTTTGGCTTCACATTTTTAGCACGGATGCGCGACTGCGAGTGAATGCAATTTGTGCGAAACGGTTAAATTTAAAGCGAATCTACTGTTTTGATATGAATTTCAGTGCTGCATGAATTCAGCGTGACTGCGAAATTTTTAATGACGAGATGGGCGATTTCAATAGGCGTACTCAGACAAAAGCTTTACGAAACGTACTTTAATATCAGTCGTCAGTCCAACGTGTGCAAAAACGACACGCCTATTGGTTTAAGAAAACTAACTCATACTCGTTCACTGTTTTTGAAACCAATTAGCACGTCGTGTTGGCACGGGTGACATCACCATTAATTGCCAAAGTACGACTGTACGATTCGTTATAGATCGGCTTCACATTTTTAGCACGGATGCGCAAATGCGAGTGAGTGCAATTGTACGAATAAAATTTAAAGCGAAACGACTGTTCTGATTTAACTTTCAGAGCTGAATTCATCATGACTGCGACGTTTTCAATGACGAGATTGTCGCATTCAATAAGGGTACTCAAAAGCTAAGGACTCGTACTTTGGCAATCGTCAGGTCAACGTTTGCAAAATTGACACTTCAATTGCTTTAAAAAAAAAACTCACTATAGCGTTTTTAAAAACCAACTATCGTGTCGATTTGACACTCGTGACATAACTGTCAAAGTACGATTCGTAAAAGCATCTGTCTGAGTACCCCTAATGACTATATATATCCAACGAAAAGCGGCCCTTCAAAAGCCTTGCGTTTTCAGGTAAAACACCGAAACGAGAGCTAAAATATTTTCACGCCACCATTTTGATGATTTGAGCGAGCCGTGCAGCTAGCAGCAGCGTCGCAGTTTATGCCATAAACAGAAGCACATTTTGCTGAAATAATCAATATTTCGCAACTGGGTTTTCCCTTCTCTCTTTTCCATTACCGCCCTCGCCACGGACCCCGTTGCACTCGCAACAATTGCGGGTCACATCAGCAATATGCCAAGTAGCCCCACAGGAAAAATTGCACGCAGAAAAACTGAAAAAAGCGAGAAAATGGGGATGACATTTTAGCATTACCTTAACTTAACTTCCATATCAATAACAATTTACGCTATATATACATATACGAACGGGATAAAAGACAAGATGCCCACGCGGATTTTAACGCCCTCTAGGCCTAGCCAAGATTTGCTCAAAACGTGGCCAAGCGTGACCTTATGACCCCGAGGCCTAGCTTTTCACCCCCATTTTCAATAAACGCATCTCCGGTAAATCCACGTTATATAACACATCCCTTCGACATCATTATGCTTATAGGCTCGTTTTTCATTCATTTTTTTTTTCGAACGGTGTAACCTCGTTAAGAAAAACTCACTTTATACGATTTTCTGATAGTGCTACGAACTCATTTCCAGTCCACGTCCTAGGATATATGGACGAATAATGATAATTTCTTCGTTTAAGACGAATTCTGAAATCGGATATTACAAATATTCGTTTAAAACGAATGCATTTTCGAGATTCCGAGCATTCGCGCTATGTTTACGTTAAAACGAACTTTTAGACAATATGAAAAACATTTCTTCTTTATAGGCTACTGTATTCGCCTCTCAACAACTCATATTAAATTCTTTGAGCGGAATCAAAGAAACTACTTGAGGATGAGGAATTGAACAAATAAGCTGAATCCCCTTGTTTTACGCTGCAATAATTGGTTTTAAAAACAATCTAGGTTATCGATGTTTTTCAACCAATTAATGCCATTCATTGTGTACACGTGACTTTACGACTACCGAAAATGCTACAAGCAAAGCTTCAGTCTGAGTTCCCTATACTTTTATCTCGTAAACGTGAGATATGTGTATGTTACGAATCAACATCTCCGCATTTTTAAGATTTACGGAAAGAAATACGATTGCAAAACTGTATAATTTTAGAACTAACTAACTGATTTCCGATATGAAAAAATACCGAAATGCAATTACCAAAATATACGACATTCTGAGGCGTTTCGAGGTACATGCAAGTCTATTTCACGTGAAAACACGTGACAAGATTGCTGGAGTAGCATCTTCCATCCATGAAATTGACGCCATTTCAGGCAGGTTGAACTGCTAAGTTGCACTTGTATCGTTATACACGCAGTTCTAGGACATGTACGGCTCACTGCATTTCCACTTTAAGTGCCTAAGTGAAGCTAGTGGAGCCGGAAACGCGAAATCTTCGGGGAGAAAAAAAGTAATTATAATCTGAAATTATAAACTCTCGGAAAAAAAAACTAGCTTCGAATAAAAAGTAATGCAATAATTCGGAAGTTTTCTCCCAAATTGAATTTTATTTCCAACAATTGCTTTTTTTTTTTTTGCTCCTTCACATAGAGGGGGCTCCGTAACGAAATCCAGAGGAAAAAATAGTCGAAGTTTGTTGCCTTTTAAGTTGGCTAAATTGAAAATAAATCGATAATAGTTGGGATGCTGTAAGTGGATGCATATATTGCACGAAATACACGGTAATAAAATGCAGACCCCATGCACCATTCATTCCCCGATACGATTTTCGAACAAACTACTGTACACGGTCTGCATTATGCACTACATAAGAAGATTAAAAATGACTATTTAATGGAAACAATTTCCTATCTGAAATAAAATTCACTTCAGCCTCCCCGATCAGGAGCCGAGCAAATAGCACGCCCTGAGCACAACTAGCGATGAAAATAAAAGTCAATTACGCCTAATTTACGAGGAAATACGAGCGTACGTATTCGAGCCAAAGCTGCGCATGCGTGGAAAAATTGCTTTTTCAACAGCTGAGAAATTTGCCAATCATAGCCGGTTACTGCTACTGCGTACATGTACAGTAGGTTACATTCCAACAGAGTAGACGAAAAAATAAACAACTTAAATTTGGAGATGAGACGCTATACTGTATATTTTGTTTTGGTACATTATTCCGAGAAGGATGGGAGATGAGCTCCCCGGATAATCGAAATTCTGGGTAATCTGCAGAAAAGCAACTAATTCAACACGAACACAACTAGTGTAAAGATTTAAAAAAAATGTATCATATGGAATCAATTTTTTTTAAAAGTTGCAACTGGTTTTTTTCTGCTTAATTGTTTTGTTTTGTTTTGAGAAAAAATAGTATTGCTGAGCAAAAATAATTTCGTCATTGTTTGTAAACATTACAACTATTTTCCATTATAGTTTCATATGTTCAGTATATTTAAAAAAAATTGGAACTTTTTTGTGAGAAAAATAGTTTTGTAGGGAAAAAGAAATTGCGTCGTAGTTTGTAAACATTAAAGCCATTTTTATTATTTATAAAAATTTCATCGTTTGGAAAAATTTCATTTTTTCAGTATTAAAAAAAAAAAAAAAAAACAACTGTATAAGATAAAGAAAGTTAATCCGAATCCGGATTATCAGGAGTATCGCGCGGATCAATCTGTATCTGAAGGAAATTTTAAAAATAGGACTCGGTATACATTTCCGCGCCCATATTCCACAATTTTACAAATATTACCAATTCTTGTGGGTCTAGAGCCTCGTAGGCCGCATTGTTTATGCTGATGTGGACTCCAATTGGCGTCACCAGCTGTTATTCCGGGCAATTTTTTGAGAAAAACGCCTTATTGCATATTGCCCACTATCAATATCATCACCCCCAAAATTTGGGGTGTCTTTTCTTCTTCGTCTCTGATCTTATTTTTGCGCTCCCCACGGGGGGATGCTAAAATAGGAATCCAATTGCAGCCTTCAGCAGTTCAATAACTTGTAAGGATCAAAATGCGCGGCGTTTTCAACCCCCGTAGCCAAATAATCGTTGTTGCATTTCGTCGACTTTCCCAACAAAAAAGCTAGTTTTTTGGGGCGCGCGCGTATCGTATATACCGTATTATGAAATAAGTGGGATGTAATGGCTTTTTTTTTTCGAAGCCCGAGAATATACGATATTGCAATAATGGAAACGAGAGAGAGGTTCTGCCAGTGTGTTGGCCGGAGACTATTTTTCTTTGACTCGTAGTTACGTTCGTAATCCGTGGATATCAAATCCAACGTAGCATCGATTAACTGCCTGCCAGCAATTGGAAAATGTCCAAATATAGAGATATGGGAGCGACGCTGTTGTCATAACCAACTGATGCGACTATTGTAGTTTTGGCTCAATAAACTATATTCATCCCACGACAATAGGGGGTGCTCTCTCGTCACGATGGCTCGAAACGAGAGTTGAAACCGAAGAAATGGGGCTGAAAGAGTCGGCTTCACTCTCGCGCTATGGACGCGCAATGCGAACCAATGCAATCTTGAAGCGGGAAATGATGCTCGCCCTAATTCACACACATTTATATATATATATTTTTAAAAAAAGGTTAAAATTGGAGCCATTTTGAGTGGTAGATTGTAAAAGTACTATACTTTGCCAAAATGCCCGGTACACTTATTACGTATACTATGAAAGGTGTCTTGAAAGTCCCCGAACAATTTTTACAGGGTTTATCGTACATTATAAATGGAGGGCACTTAGACAGTTATTAAGAATGACACTTTTGGCAGTTGTAAAGTCACCAGTGCATTCATTGGTTTAAAGGTAAAAAGCTGATGTCTAGGATTTCTGAGTAACAGTATATACTCGAAGACCTCTGAGTAACAGTATTACTCGAAGACTTCTGAGTAACAGTATTATTCAAAGACTTCCGAGTACCGGTATATCATCGAGAACTTCTGAGTACCATTATCATAGAGGGCTTGAGTACCAGTATTACTCGAAGACTTCCTGAGCACCAGTATTACTCGAAGACTTCTGAGTACCAGCATTAATCGAACACTAGGAAAGCACCCTACTCAAAGTTTGATTTTAAGACTCGGAATTTTAAGCGAAACAAATACAGTTCTTATCTAAAAAAAAAAAATAACTTTCATACAGTATTAAAAAAAAACATTACCTAGAACGTATAAGTTGCCAACTCATAACCGCAGTTTCGAATGATAAATCACTTCTCACTCTTCCGACGCATTCGTAATTTGTTTACGAAAATTACTAATTGTTTATTTCGCACGATGGCGATTCAGAAATAGTGGCTGTCACCTTCGACCTTCCCTCGAGAAGGAATTGGCCCCCACGAACTAAAAGAATGGAAAGTGTTGGTAAATTATAGGGAGGTCGGGTCAAAATGTTATATCTCACATTAATTACGTATTCAAACAAGTTTCGGCTAAAAAGGGAGGACGAAGGAAGAGTGGAAGCGTCTGATGGAGAAATCACGTTTGTGCAAATTGAAATAGTTATAAATTTCAAATTTATGTAAAATAAGGCAGCGCAAAAATTGTGCGTTCGTGTGTGGCGCGCTAGCTGCTTATACGGAGGTGAACGTCTTATTTTGCCCCACAGTCCAAACTCGTTAAGACGAATTTCGAGGAACATACTAGTACGTCAACATTTGCTCGTTTAAATATGGCTTAGATGTTAGCATTCTCGTTTCGCATTCGGTAGACCCAGGTTCGATTCCTGGGTCGGCTATCCTCGATTGTGGTTTTTCATGGTTTCCCACAATTTCTCCAGGCGAATGCTGGGAATTAAATCGGCCATGGCCGTCTTCCTTTCCTGTCCCAACGTCCTCGTTATAAGGTCCCAATTACCGCAAATTTGGGATATAATACCATGGTACAGTAACATGTATAATGGTATAGAAAATAGATATAAATGGGTATTGAGAAATGGAAAAAAAAAATAGCACACCTTTCATATTGCAGGACTAAAATAAAATCACGAAATATTTTTAATATTAAACTTTTGTCCTAGCATGAGCCAAAATGTCTTTCCTCAACATTCTTCAACATAAATCGTCCATGACCGTTTTCCTATCTCATCCCACCGTCCTCCTTAAAGTCCCAAATACGGGGAATATAACTAAACTGTGATGTTGGGGCCCATCATGCCCACACTGCTTAGTCTGACTTAATTTTTGTAATGATCCCCCCTGCCAAATGGTACATCTTTACTGATTTTATTGTAATCTTTACTGCAGTGTAAAGAATTGAATTGAGACCATAGTTCGTATTATCAGAAGTCAGACAAGGCATAACTTCAACAATAAAAAACAAACTTTCATCGAAGTTTGTATGAAATCCTACCCCACATACTGTATATGAATGGGAAGGAGGTGCTGCAACTTTTAACGAGGAATTTACCGTTATAACGAACCTTTTTTTCATATTTGTTTAAAGTTCATTTTAACGTTCACAGCGTGAATGCTCGGGAACTAAAAATTGATAAAAATTCCGAATTAATATTCGAATCCTGAATTCGTCTCAAACGATGAAATTAACATCATTCATCCGTACCCTAGGACGCGGGGACTGGAATTCGTATAAAGCGAGTTCTTATTAACGAGGTTCCACTGCAATAGCAAATAAGGGTGAGAATTTGGACTAGATGCGAATTGTTGTTACATTTACTGTGTAGCAAACAGCTCTCCGAAACATTACAATGTTTTTACCATAAAAAGGGTAATTTTCCTTCCAAAATTACACACGTTTTATGCTTCCAAATTGTCGAAAAATTCCATGACACTATCCTTTCCAGCCTGACCTCTGACCAAAACACGGACATAAATCATTGTAATCCTACATCTTTTTTGCTGATGACTCTTTCGGCCATAGTGCTTTAGATTGAACATTTCGGACGCTGGGAAATCCAGAGTTGTTTTTGATTTCGGGTGCATGACTTTACATAAAATTCGTGTAACTTCAGCCATAATTTTATGCATAAAAATATTCGTTCCCACTTACTTTCTGGGGGGGATGTGACGCATAACTCTCAAATGACATTGATTAAAAAGCGAGATGTTGGAGGAGGAGGGGGGGGGGGATAATTACACGTTACGATTTTGGTACGATGCCGTGATAAAAGTCCAGCGCAATCAAACAGCGTATATACTTATTATATACATGGATGTAACACATTGTAACTAGCTACAAAATGGCCAAAAACTCGACTCGAGGACAACAAAAAGATAAGTTAGGAAAAGCAGGTGCTCGAGTGAAAAGATAAAAATGCTGTTTTATATCATTTTACGTGCTTGTGGAAAGAATAAATTGTTTTGCGGTGATGCTTTCTTAGGGGCAGTACATAAATGACGTCAGCGTGGTGAATAGCAGAGCTAGGCTCAATGTAGTGGGTCAAAATCATTGGTGGAACCTCATTAAGAAGAACTCGCTTTATACGAATTTCTGAAAGTACGAACTATTTACAGTACTTGTCCTATAGGCCATATAGACGAATAACGTTGATTTCTTCGTTCAAGACAAATTTTCCAATTCGGATATTACAAACTTTCGACTAAAACGAATGCATTTTCGAGTTCCCGAGCATTCGCTCGGGGTCCGAGTTACGTTAAAAGGAAATTTTGACAATATGAAAAAATAAATACGTTATTACGGGGGAATTCCCGTTAAAAGTTGCCGCACCTTCTCGTATACTGTACATGTATACGCGGAGTAGGATTTCTTCCAAACGTCAATAAAACTTTATAGTTCTTAATATTAAAATCATGTTTTGTCCGACTTCTGCTAATACGAACTACGGTTTAAACGAAAAAATGTTGCCGTCGATCCCTCGAGATTCGTCGTAACGAAGTTCGACAGTATAGCATATAAATGGCGTGTCTTACGCATTGATATATTTGGCTCTGTGTTGGGATTGGCCGACATCTTGGATTGTTGGTTTCTGTTCGCAGAGAGCAGAAACTACGCTAAGTCGCAGAGCCACCTACCGAGAGAACATTATGCTCCAAATCGAAGCGCGCATGCGTGCTTCTCGCACCGAGCAGAATTCCGCGCATCTGCAGTTAGAAACGGAGAAACCAACAGCTTTTCGTGCGCCATTTTGTTTTTCCACTCCGCCATTGAATGCGCGGAATCCCATTCATTAAAAGAGTTGCCAGCAGGCCACAAATTACCCCGTTTTATCGACCTCAGCCTCACGGGCTCATTACTGTATCAATCAGGACAGAAAATAGTTGTAAATCAGTTTTCACCCTCGCTGCATACTTTATTAGGAGCTGGCATTAATTTATGCACTTCTAGCCTGGAATATAATAAGAAATTACGCTCTTCCGAGCCTAGGGACCGAAGGCAAAAGAATTGATTACGGTTAACGCACTCCTCCTAGACCAATTCAAAGGGCTTCGAGCATAATTACTCCTGTAACGGCCTAGTAAGACGATGGCGTGCACCAGCAATTAAGCAAATGCATCCAGGCGGCGCCAAATTAAGCACCCAAATCAAATCAACCAACTATACAGGGTGGACCGAAAAGAACCATTTACATGGGGCCAGTCTTCGTCTCGCTTCTACAGGGAAAGCCCGTTAATTCGATCAGCCATTTTATTCGGTCGAAACAGTCAGAAAGGATTTTTTTAATACGCTGCTGCCAGCCTGCCACACGTTAAAAAAGTCGCTTAATTCGGTCATCATGGTGTAATTCGATCAAAGCAATCAAGTTTGAGCAGCTTCATAGAAGCCATTCAAAAAGGACGTCCTTATGTATGGGGTAGGCCGGGGAGATAGGTTGAGTCACGGACACAATGTGGACAGTGTGAGGGAGGGCGTTATGACCATCTCGGACGTCCACTTGAAAAAAAATGCCAAATAAAATCAGTTCCCTAAAGTAAAAGAGAAATTGAGCTTAATATCGCATAGGTGGGTTATTGTAAAAGTCAGTAAACAGGGTACCTCCAGTCCTGGAAAACCTGGAAAAGTCAGAACTTAAAAGCTCGATCAGGGTCAAATTTTTCCACGTTTTCTCGAGAACAAATTTGCAACATTTCCCACCTTTTCCCAAAGTCCCAAAGTACAAGTCTTAAACATTTTCAACTGTTTTCGAGTAAAGATTTGCAAAATTTCCAACAGATTCTGAGGGCAAATTTGCTGAATTCTCAACCTTTTCAGAGTACAAATTTGCAAAACTTTCAAAATTTTCCGAATACAATTTTTGTAAAGTTTCGGACGTCCAAGGGGGGTGTCCTGCTAGACCGGACACAATGCGGACATGGGGGAAGGGGGAGTCCAATTGTGAGGACGACCTTTTTGAATGGCCCCATAGAGGCACGGACACGTTTGGATAACGCGCATGCGTACAGCTAAGCATCGACTGTACTCTGACGGATTTTCTGCGTATTTGCCGTTGCAGCAAACAGGCAAACTTCGATTGAACTTTATAATTCTTATTGTTGAAATTATATTTTGTATGACTTCCGATAATACGAACTACCGGTACATGTATACGGGTTAGGTGAACAAATGTTGACGTCCCTCGCGATTCGTCTTAACAATTAAGGCTCGAGAATCATAAACCGAGTGCACCCGACGCATTATACATGTATTTACAAATTAAGATCTATTCCAAACGTGCGAAGCATCTCATAAATGAGAATTATGACAAAGACATCTGTTCTCGACTTTTACACGTCATCCATCAAGAAAAGCTAAAAATTTGGGTAAAAAACGCGTACGAAGCAGGTGGAGGAAATCGTATAGTTTACACTACACAATGGTAGAACAATGCAATTTTATGCAAATCGTTCTTAAGCTTGAGAAAAACGAAAAAGATAACCGACAAATGACGGGAAAAGGAAATTGGATACACGTGTTCGTGGCAGCTTATTTATGACCAATTTTCTCATGCTAAACAATGGAATGACAACGGTGATTTATCAGGCAAAAACTGAGGTGCGCAAGAGCTACTACTGATGATCTATGAAATTCACCACATACATTAATGTATATAGAAACAAGCTTTTGAATCAAAAGTTCTGTTGGCTTAGCCTAATTGAGATAGAAACATCCAAAATCGCAAATCTCATATCCCAATAACTCAACGCTGTATAAGGATTCTGAAATAGCTTTGAACTATATAGCATTCATTCGAAACCGGATGTAACGAAATTTAGCTATATTAATTCACGCAGTATAGCAGTTCACTGCATCATTTGTTCGATAGAATAGCCAGTCGATAGACTGAACCAAAATTTCGTTATGCCTGACAAATTTCACAACTAAAATGATATGCATTATCATTATTGCATTACCAAAAATTAAACAAAATGCCACGTTAAGTTGAACTTGTCAATGAAATTGGAAAACTAAATCAAAATCTAAATTTCGATCGACACGTGAATATAAACAGAAATTTAACCGTATATCAACTTTTGTCTAAATGGTCTATCCAGATTTGTTGAAACAATTATGTTATATACTGCATACTTGTTGATAAAATCTCGTTTCATTAACGTGATCAATCGAATTTCTCTGGAATATCCTATTTACTAAAATTTCATTTTATATAACTTGCCCACCAAAAATCTCGTCTTGTTAATTTCGTTACGGTAAACTACCTACATGTATACACACTAAAGTCGCGAAATAATGACCAATACATCGAAAGTTTCGCAAAAGAATTACGAATAATTGGAAAGCTTCGTAAAAACTGATCAATACATCGAAAGGTTAGCAAAAAAACTGACCAATACATCCAAATTGTCGCAAAAACTTTTGTCAAAAACGTTATTGACAAAAATCTTCATTAACGGATATAACGAAGTTTCGAAAACCGGTTAAGATTTACAGCGTGGTTTCTAACAGCCTCGTCAACAGTTAAGAAATTTATCGGCGTCCAGTACATGTACAGCTGATATTTAATTAAAACATTTTATAGCGGATCTTTCGTAAAACGTAAGTTATTAACGGTGGAGCGTGGCCATCAGGCTTGCATAAATAAATACACGACGAAATAATTAATTAGGATCCAGTGGACGAAGAAAGCTCACCTCTTATCAACGCCATTAAACGCAGGCTTCATCCTTACGAATTAAGTGCCTGGTGGGCTGACTTGTAAATTTGCCAAATGGCACGACGTATATAGCTCATGAACGCCATTCAGACAACCAGAAAACGTTAAAAAGGTCTGCCAGAAAAGGGCCATTTTCTTACCTAAATGAAAACACGAGACAGAAAAAAAAAATGCGTTAATTAAGTCATTTCACCGAGAATAAAACTTATGAAAAATGCAAAACCACGTGGGAGTAGGGAGATGAAAAGCGTAAAAAGGAAACGGCTATGGGACTAAACAGGATGCCTTAATTATAATGGCTTACTGCAGCGTGTAAACCGAAGAAAATTAGAAACATTTTTCACATTTTTACGCGCATAAACCCCCGCCGATATTAAAAGAGCAGTTATAAAACATTAACGCTGCAGTCTTAATGACTAAAGTTTAGAAAAATTGCCGCGCCGAAGATAGATTTCCAAATTAAAATTCATAGCGCATTACAAAACTTTTTATTCAGAAATCAATGCCTCGTTTAAATAAATCAAATGGAACCTTCGGGATTTATATGCTCGAGGAGATGATAACGACTAAATGTCGCCATTTTCAGAAGACAAAACTATGAAGTTTTTATGAGGAATGAAGGTTTACGAGCATCAAAAATACAGTTTCGATCATCGATAATACAGAAAATCGGGTAAGGTACTCTTTCCCATTAGGAGATTATTGGAAACTATGGCCGAAAACATCCACATTATTGAAATTATTTACGAGTAAGGGTGCGAGCACAAAGAATGCTTATTGCAGGCGCTTACCACTCGGCGTACTCTAGCGCCACCAAGCGGGATAGGAATGCGGCATGCGTTATAAATGAGGGCGCACACATAGAAAGCTTGGCCGAGACAGGCTTAGCTTACAAGAAGCGCTTATAAGCTTTCAAGAATGCTTTTTAACATTCTTTTTTGGAAATCTGAAAGCAGATTTTTTAAGACGCAGAGTGGCACACAGATCTCTATTGGTCAAAAGTGTAGCCATCGATTGTATGCCGCCGATGTACCGTAAAAACGTGTCCTGCGCTCATCATGAGATGCCAAGGCGCATGTGCGAGGTTTTACGCGGAATGTTTCACCTAGCATAACGTATGCAGTGGCGCCACCAAGCACCCTGAGCATCAGGCTGATATCAGCAATTCAGCATTCATTGTGCGCCCCAAAGCAGTTTGTTCAATTCTTTCGAAATCCTAAAATCGAGACATTGAGATGACGTTTTAAGGCCGTCACACACGAGACAATTTATATCACGAAACTTGTTTTGCAGATATATCATTGCTGGATATTTCAATTATTTTCTTTCGAAAATAATTTCCAAGTATAAATTTATCTTCCATAATAGAAAATGATCCTATTCAGAGAAATATTTTTGGAAATAAACTGATTTTCCAACCGATTTTTTCTGTTAAATAGCCAATCATGAAAGCCATACGTCATAGGGCGGAGTAAAAGCAGTGCTGTCAAGTTCGTTTATCCTCATTTCTCTTGGAAACAGTGCTGAGAAACATTCTGAAATTATCGCTTCATGTGTACAGCGACAGGAAATTGTTTCCGTTGAAATAACTTTCCCGCAATTTATTTCCGGATATAACTTTCCTCACACGCGACGGACGTTTAAGTACTCCGATGCAATTAGGGCATGTATCTGTCCCATTAATTCGTTTTATTCAACTGGACAACCTTAAATTCCAGCGTTGATGAGCAATTCTGGTGCAAACCTCCAAAAGAGACGACTTCTGGAAACGTACTCGTTCGGTATCTTCCGTGCTCCGCTTCCGCAACCTAGGGGCCAGTTAGCGAACGCCGGATTTTTGCAATAATCTAAACTCTCTGAGCATGGCATTTGATGGCCCCCCGATGCACCATAGTGCCACCAACGTGCTCGATGTTCGACGTGCTCTGGGAATTTGGGACATTACATTTACATGAAAAGGTTTCCAGGGCCGCCACGCAGGATTCCCATTGCCCCCCTTTTTTTTTCGTTCTTTTTTCTCCCAAAAACCCAGTCATTTGCGCCAGTGCATATTTAGGGCAAGGAGCGAGGAAAAGATGCGGCTTTTTATGCATTTTGGCCTCGTTTTGGAGCGGGTTTTATGATATTTCTACGACCATCATAAGGAGTAAAACGGCGAATATGTTAAGAGAAAAGGCCATACGCCGAGTAGGCTTACGGAGGGCTTGGAGCACGCCTGCGCTACGAGAAAATTACCCAATTTACCATTACAAGGACCACTTCCAAGATGGAAGAAAAGGGAATATCAGTCGGGGAAATGATAGCAAGTTTTGGAATAATTCATGGGGGCTACGACTAACTACGAACAAACGAGCCCCAAAAACAGTGCAGGGGTAGAAATCCAGCACTTGGTGCTGCCATGGACAACTTGATAATCAATGATTTCCGATCGGTGAATTCGGTGAATTACAAATTTCGTAAAACTACACATGGTTCATAATAGAGGAACTCAAACATGTGCTGGGACGCCAGCAGTTGTGGCAGTAGCTAAGTGGTAGCCTACAGGCATTCTTATTGGTTTTCAAATACATGTAGCTATACTGCCAAAACTGCTGGTGTGGAACTACATTCTTGAGTTCCCTATTGCTGCTCCTAATGCTTTTTCATGGTTAAAAATAATGTTGCAAATGATAAATTAACCAATGTTACCAATGTAAATTGGTTGATAATGTATATAAAAATGTTTTAACAAATTGTGTTCAGTCAAAGATTTGTGAATTAAGTTGTTAACAATATACATGCATTTTAAATATATGTACATTGGAACCTCATTAAAAAGTACTCGTTTTATACGAATTTCTGCTTGTACGAACTCATTTCCAGTCCCCTCCTAGAGCATGGTCGACTAATGCTAATTTCTTCGCTAAGACGAATCCCTATTTCAGATATTACCAATTTTCGGTTAAAATGATTGGATTTTCGAGTTCGATCCCGAGAAATCACGCTATATGTTAATTTAGACAATATGAATCAAAAAAGGCGTAATAACGGTGAATTTCCCGATAAAAATTGCACCATCTTACCATTCATTTATTGTAGGCTACGTAGGATAGAATACCATCCAAACGTCGATGAACTTTAGTTTTTATTGTTGAAGTCATGTTTTGTCTTGATAATACGAACTAATGTTGACGTCCTTAGAGATTAGTCTGAACGAGGTACCAATGAATTTTATGAGCATAGATTCTAACAATTTTTTTAAGCAGGAAGTTAGAGCCACGCTAGTATATCTTATAGTAAAACAATAGCATCAAGGAGTACATTTGACATTACATGTATCAAATTTAGTAACCGTAGCAAAATGACTTTTCCTCATATAAATTGTTCACTGTCCTAAAACTTTTTTAACAATCCAAATCTGAATACAATAGCGTACGAAGAAGAGTTCCTGAAATATGACCAAATATTTACCCCCACATGGGACATCTAGCAACGTGTTCCTACGTTGACACCAGGGAGATTTACAACACGTCAACGGAAGCGAGAAAGGCGACAGCTGTCAACACGTTGCTAACTCCATGAATTTCACATTTCACATCAAATCGAGCAAATTTCAACTACTTTATCCGGGGAATGTCTTTTTTTTCCCTTCTGATGCAGAGTTGCCGTTCTTCCCTTCTTCAAGAACCCCGTTTGACGAAGGAAAAAGTCAAAGGTGCGACGCATCTGAGACTGTTCCGGTTGTCACTCCGAAGTCACATCATCGCACATTGGTGGGATTAATTCAGACAAGCTCGTGTTTAACCACATTCGTGATCTTGATCTTAATCCACTGCGATGGCCTATCTTTATTCTCCGAGGAAACGAAAGAGAAAAGCCAAGCTTGTCCACCATGATGCAGGTGACACGTGACCTTTTCACGGTGCGCGTTAAAAGCCTTCAATTATGAACACATTGCCTCACTCGATGTTGGCGAATGTCTAAACACGTCTATCAAGTTGTCAGTCGACTGTAGCGATCCATGGTTTAAGAGGACCGAAACTAAGAAGTCCGAGCCAAATCTACAGGAAATTATTGATGGAACAATTGATGTGGAACAATTGTTTTACCCAAACGGAATGCGAAATAACGTTTCAGTGGTCCAGAAATCCCGAAATATCCAAATGACATCGAGGGGTACTCAGTCGTTAGCTTTACAGCTCGCACTTTGGCTATGGCGAAGTCACGTGTCCATAATCAATGCGCAAATACTTGTGAATATTACACGATTAAAGGCTGGTTAAATCTTGTTAAACCTTGTTAAATCTTGTTAAACATTAAATCTTGTAGTATTCTCGTATAATTCTGCTTTGCTTTTGGACATGAGTAGTCAGTGCCTTCTTTTTGTACACTTGGCTTCGCTACTGTCAAATTGCTAACTGCGAAGTTCTGTTGATGTAGTAAAAATTTTAAAAAACATCAGAATTGATCAAACTCGTCAAAACATTTCAAACTTGGTGGCTTAAAAATATATGATCCGTAATCAATTAACTGAAAGTATGTTTAAAAAATAAAATTTGAGCAATATGTACACGTTGTCATAAAAATTGAAAAATTTGAAAAAACAACAATTGATTGGATAAAACACGAGTTCGTTTCATAGTTATTTACCATTGTTATGTACAATGTTTACTAGCTATAACGATCCTCGTATTATTTTGCATTATTTTCCACGTAGAGAATGCGATTCTTGAAAATGCTAATTTTCTGATGATTTCCAGGTTTCCCAGGTGTCTTTTAATGTTAAAAACTTTGCGTACATGTACGCGACTGTACTTCACTTAGTTTATTCGAAATGTTAACAGATACTCAATCAACAGAAAGTGCGGAGTAATTTTTTTGCTACAGTCCTAATGAGATCTTGGTTCATTTACATACTAATGAGACAAAAGGATAGATTCGATTATACATAAAAAATGAGCATTAGTCATGTAGAGCATTAGACTGACGCAACCAATTTATCTGATGGCCTAATACTCTCATTAATATAAAAACACGTAAGACGCAAAAAATTCACGTTTTCATAAAGTCATGTCCGAAACACGTCAAAACATTTCAGATGGATATTTAAATGTACTTTTGACCAACACATTTCTAAAGTAGAGTTAGTACCAATGTATAGCATTGTATGACCTCCGATTAAATTCCCCTTACACCGAACTTGATTTATACTTAATCGGAAATAATACACGTAATATAGCCACCAATGCAGCCCATTAATTTAATCAGAGTTTAGGCCAACCTGCCAACAATACGTACCGAAGTGTAGGTTGGCGCGAGCCCACGTTTCTCTCGAAAGTCATTTCGTCAATCTGATAAAAGTTAATTAATTACGACGAATTTAAAGCTCGGCTTCATTAACATTTTTCAGTGCAAACAAGCTCGTCTGGAGCGACGCCTATAACGAACTTTGCCCTCGAGTGGCTAATTCTAGAAAATGGTCAAGGCCAATTTTACGGGGGAGCTAGGAAGATGAAAGTAAATGAAACTGTGCCACACCTACTGCTGATGTACTGTACATGTATAATGTATTTTTGTACTATACGACATTTTTGATTTTTGGTACAATATACATTTTTGCATAAGGCAAAATACACATTACTCAGAAAACAAAGACCATACAACATAAATAGTTACAAATACATGTACATGTATAATCGTTAAATTAATTACTTTATTTACAATTAAATGAGTAAAATTGCACTATAATGCTCTTAAATGAGCTACTATGTATACATACTGAGACAACAAAATTCATGAATTTAATTTATATTTTCGAGCAATACAGAAAATCGAAATGAGTATAACTACCTATACTGTACATGAAACTTATTTGGTTACGAGTATGCGACTTTTCCCAACGGAAGAAAATCGAGGCAACATACAGTAAAGTAATACATGTATGCATAAACATGTTAAACACACTTGAGGCTGAGAGCAACAACCAGTTAAAATTTAATGTCAATTAAAGTCGCTAAGTTATAAATAATGACCGGTTGCACCAACCCATTTAAATGCCTTACATGTACGTCAATTAAGACTATTAATTATACGACTAAATTTACTGACTATCCCATATACTCTACATGCAGAACAATTAAAATACATGCTGTACAGTACATGTACATGTAAGCCAAATATATTTGAAAAAGCTTCTGAATTTGGTGAAATGCAAGCCGGATAAGCGTGATAACCTTATAATTTAGCATAGGGCCTACAGTATCGCATGGTGAAGAATTGTCATAATATACATGTAGCCTATAATGTACAGTACATTAAATGCATTTCTTTAATAAGGTATGCCCAATTAAAAAAACATGGTTTGTAATTCGATCGATGTGCAATAATTACTTCGCTAGCTGCCCTTCGGCCCCATAAATTTCGCAGAATTATTGCCGAGTTTAATACCGGTCGAGTGACGACTTTTCTGTATATTATTGGAAGATCAGCGAGGGTCTTAAAGGGAGGATGACCCGCGCTTTGCCCACTCGAAATAAGTCGTAAGACGACGCTACGAAACCGAGTTAAATATCTGCCTCCAACGGCCTACATCTATAGAGACACGATATAGAAAATCCATTTTTGGGATAAAGACCTTAGAAATCAAGTGGCAACAAGAAGCACCCTTCACCCACTTTGAAATCTCCGGAGGATGAAAATAACGCCTCCTTACGGAGGATTTTCTTGGGTTATTATGAAACGAGGAGGGAGAAAAGCTCGATAAGACACTAACAAGTAAATAAAATATCATGGCGACATTTTATTGACGAACATGTGATGAAAGATCGTTAAAAGTCTCATCATCCCAGAGCACGATATTATCCCAACTTAGAGATATACAGTATTACGTCTTCTTCTACTAAGGCAGGGGGTTCAGGCCGCAATTATTACATTTTATACGTTCCTTAATCTTATCTACTTTTACTCATATCGCGTGCGAGAAGCCCCTATCGAGCCGAGTACATAAAAAGAGGAAGTAGCGCCAAATTTATGCCTAAAATAAGTGGCGCCGACGTCTTATTCTCAACCTTATAGTCTCAAAGTGTTTACCAAATACGTACGCTATATACCTCACCTATGCCTCAAATACAAGATATATCTATACATAATCAACACGTCTATTAATTAACAGGCTCATTTCACACGAAAATAGAAAATTAAACGTATTTATTTAATACCGTATAAGATTTATTTAGGAATGAACATATGTATATTTTTATATATGTAGAATTGAAAGCTATACAGATATTGATGCTCGTTTGATAACAAAAATCAGCGCAAAATGTTTAGAAAAATGTTTAACGTGTTTAGAACATAATAAAATAAGTGTGGCGAACTTGGTATTTTGATCAGCGTTTGAAAGTGTTTGCTAAATGTGTATACATACAGTATCTATACACAACACGTCTATTCATATGCTCATTTCACACAAAAATTAGAAAATTATACATATTTAGCCAATACAATGCAAGATTAAATTGGGATTGAACATTTGCAAATTTAAATATGTAGAGTAGCATGATAAATGTTCGTTTCATAACAAAATTCAGACTTTAAGATAATTATACACGCTGCTTTTAGAAAAAACATGTTTAGAATATTGTTTAAAGTGTTAAAAATAATGTTTAACGTGCTTAGAATAATGTTTAACGAGTTTGCAATAATGTTTAACGTGTTTAGAATATTGTTTAACAGTTTTAGAACATGTTTAAGATTAGTATGGCGAACGTGTTATTTTGATCAGCGTCTGAAAGTGTTTACCAGAGGTGTACAGTATGTAGGCCTACGTGTACATGTATATCGATAGTACAATTATACTCAACACGACTATTAATCGCCTATTTTATAAAAAAACAGAAAAAAAAACATATTTAGTTAATACTATCTGAAATTAATTTGGAATGAGAATACGTGTAGTTAAATACGCACGGTAGCATAACTGAAATGCTCGTTTCATAACAGAATTCATAATTTCTGATGTAACTTAGAATAAACATGTTTAGAATAGCATGGAATGTATTTAAAATGCTACGGACCTTTTTTTTAGCAATATTCTGAACGTGCTCTTTTCGTAAATATTAAGCAGCGCAATTGACATAATGTTTGTTAAATAATAATTTTAAAAAAACCAACAGAAATTTGCTTATATTTCATTAAAAAATAAAACCTCCCATGCACTGAAATTATGTGATACGAGGAATTATTTTCAGTTTATGGTAGGTTTTAAGGAAGAATTTATTATTATTGTATTCCAATTAACTATGTAAATGAAGTATAAAACGTTATAACTTTTGCAAATTATGTGATTTAGAGAATCCATGGGGCCGAAATTAATTCATCAGCAAATGCTTATATAACTTTTGTTAAAATTGAAGTGCTTAGAATTCAAACTACAGTATTTGCATCACGATTAGCAAATACAAAATAAACGATAGGCACAATCAACGTAATGTACCGTACATACACGTTCAAACAAATATCCATTTCTCGGATTTGGAGATTAACTTGTTCAATAAATTAGCATCAACTAAGAGTAAACCTAGTCAAACCTGCGTGAGTGAAATGTTTGGAAATTCGAAATAGGATAAACACCCAATCAACGTAATGTACTGTACATTCCCACGAATATCCATTTCTTGAGTAAGAAGATTGACGTGTTCAATAAATTAGCATCAACTAAGAGTAAACACGCAGTGAAACCTGTATACATGTAAGTGAAATGAATTACATCAAAGAAAATTTAAACCAGCTTAAAGAAACTTTTGGCTTTCAGTTTGATTGAAAAATGCAATCATTTCTAAGATGAAACTAAATATAGCGTTATCTATAAGAAAAAAAAATCAAAGCCAGGAACTTAGTTTACCGTATGGATAAAACTGTCATCCAATGTGGGACCATTTCGACTATAAATGCAATATTAGTAATCCATGAAACAATTTTAATATGCATTTCTAATAAAATAATCAATAACTCGAAATACTGCACGACAGCGAGATGTTTTTTTTACGGTAATGCATATTTTATGCTCAAGTAAAGCTTCTTCTCATCTCGAAGATTAATTTTTTACTCTTCCTTGTCTTCAATTTGCTTCAATAAACAATTTAGATGTCAATAAAATCCTTGATAAAGCTCTTCAGTATGAAACTAGCATTAGCATTTAAAAATTCAAGGGGTTAAGGTTTTTCATGGAACTTATCATGCATATACGACAAATTATAAAAATATCGATAAAACCTCAGCTGACTTGGGTTTGTAAATGTCTGATTTATGCATTCAATTTTTTATAGAAATTCATTAGAATTAACAGAGAGAATTTCCAGCACTTTCCAGCTATTTTGGTTAAAATTTCCAAATGTTACAACATTTATAGACCGGAGTTGATTTCTACAATTTCTATTACTATATGTACATGCAAGTTATGCCCTGAATATGACATGGAATTCTTTTCTTCATTCCAAATATTCAGGAAAACATTCTTAAGTTTTCAAGACTTTCTATAAATTTTACTACAATTTACAAAGTTTTTAGAATACACTAATCTCATTACAAGCATAGATTCTCTGAAATAAATTTGGCTTTTACTTCTAGCCTTCTTGTTCAACATTACGTATATATGCAAAGTTGGGATATTTTTTTAAAACTTTTTTAAATGAAATGACGTATAATTAAAATTAGGAGGTAATGCCTAAATTTTACCAATAAAACGTTCATTATACAGTACATGTATGTCAGTCCAACACACAAATAACGAACCGCGCTAAGACAAATCATAAGCAACGCCAAAATTTGTTCGTTTAAACCGTAGTTAATTCCGTTGTTAATGAATTTCTAATAATTTTAAGTCATTTTTTTTTGCATCTATCTAATAAATCACATCCTGTAGATTAAGAAAATGTCATAAAAAAATAAGTTTAAACACATGCAGTATTATGCCATTGTTTCAAGCTGTTGAAATTTAATTGGGTCATTCCGTAAAACTTATAACTGTCAATAATAAAAATCTGAAAAAATTCAGAGAACATAGTAATATTATATTGTTTCATTTTCCAAAGTTTCAAAAATTTCGGTTAAGGGGATCGTAATTCGGGACTGAAGGGGATAGAGTTCGTTTTAACGTAACTTTAGATGCTCGGGAACTCAAAAAATGATCCGATTTAGCTGAAAATTTGTAATATCCGAATTCGTCTTAAACGAAGAAATTTAACATTATTCGTCCATACACTAGGACGAGTGCTGGAAATGAGTTCGTAGTATCAGAAATTCTTTACAGGTTCCACGGTATTGTTTCATCTAACTAGAGCCTTGAGTAC
>JAQGAO010001956.1:0-21716 GCA_034697705.1 Ommatoiulus sabulosus | reverse complement strand
AATTAAGAAATTTACTTACCGACAACTGGCGCCACCCAGCGGGCTAACAATGCTAATTGAAAACGCATTAGCACTTATTAGCCCGCTGGGTGGCGCCAATGGTCGGTAAGTAAATTTCTTAATTTAAAAGTCTCAATGTGCCCCCACCCTATTGCATTGCACCGTTCTAATTAATTGTGGCCATTAATTTATAACACGGTCATAAACATAATTTCTAGTTCACACAGACCAAACTATGGAATTAATCATACTCGAAATGACATACAGTATGTAAATTGCTTACCAATATTTGATGATACCAAGGAACCATGAAAATTGATCAAAACAGTCTCGCGGTCCAGCGTGACTCTTAAAAATAAGCGGACGACACTAGCGATAGAAACTTGCTGCTGCGTGTTTATTCAGAAGACTAGATGGGAAGTTACAAGTCTTGGTTTATAGTATTACAATAATTTCGAATATATTGGTAATAAATTATCAAATGCATCCTTAGCGACACTTGTATGAATTTCGTCTGATTTTGAGCTACAGAAGTTGCACAAAATCACGGGTGGCATCTATAAAGGAGCTATAATAGGCTACCAGTTCCTATTACGATCACTTTGAAAAACAAAAAACAAGATCAATATAAATAAATAAAACAGTGCGGCATTGATTGATATAAAGGCTTCCTGCAAAGTGGGTTACGAACGGTATTTCCATAGCAATAAGAGATTGGATGATACTTTATAGAGAGGCATTTTTATCACAGATTGAAACTTATAAACCAAACCAGAAATGTTTTACGGAGGTCTATTTTTAAGTTAAAGCAGCCAGCGTCAAAGTGCTGGAGGTTTGAGGTAATTCTCAAATTAGGACTAGACAAGCCTACGGTACGTATTCAACATTCTAGAGCAGAAATAAAGCAATTAACTATACTTGTAGCTTTACGATAGTCCATAGCATCGATCTACATTGCATTCTAAAATTCGTGCAATCGTGATTAATATTAGGTTCTAATACTGTAATTAACAAATTCAAAGTCATGCTGAACTAAACGAACGATGAAATTAAGAATTTCCTGCGCGTTACGATATAGTTACACGTATAGTCCCTGTCCTTTCATGCCTCGCAAAACTGCAATTCAAAGAAAGGTTCGGGGATGTACTGTACATGTAGTCAAGCTCAAAAGTACTCGTTTGAATTACCTTCGTAGATAACGCATTAAAAAACAGATCCTCTTGTGCTTTGGAAGACACTCAACCACATGAGAATAAGCCTTAATAGAAAAGGTAAAAACAAAAAGTTTTCAATCGGAAATGCCGTGATAAGTGCAACTTCTAAAAATAAAGGAAATTCAGTAAGTTTCAAAGTAGAAAGTCCCGAATCCTGAAACTGAACCCACTATTGCCAAGCCATCGCATTTTGGTAAATCTTTTGCTTCGAGAACCAATGCATTTCTAGAAATCTATAGCCATTCAGTCGTCAAAAGCCTAGAAAATGTCTCGTTTTTCACGACAATTATGTCCAAAATAACTTAATATGTTTTCCTTCCGCTCAACTATTTGAAATTTGACGCGTGCATGCAATTGCACGAATTTAAAACAGCTCAATTTAAACGCAGCTTGACAATTCTGGGTTGAGTAGATCAGGAGATATTAGCATCACATGTATGAATAATATTCGAATGCAAATCGTAATGTTTATTTTTTTTTCCCTAAATGACGACTAGATTCTTCGTATTCTACAGTCTTAACATTTTCTGTCCTACATTTTTTTTTCGGACAGGGCCAGTGTCCAATTTTAAGTGGCATTGTGACGCGTGAGCACTTGAAACGATGCGAAGCATTTCGCGTGGTTTTCGTACCAGTTCCGATGCTCCGATGATTAATTCTTCGCACTTTTCGAGCAGTGCTCCTTTTTCACGATTTTCACGAGTGGACACGTGACGCAGCACACGCGAACGCGCGAAAGGGCAACAAATCCTAACCAGAGATGGTGCTATCATTTTATTCCTCATTTGCTGCATAACGATACAAGTATGAAGCGATCACAGGATGACATATTTTCGACGTGACTCCTCCAATGATTCCAATCCGATCTTGACCAACTTTCGCGCCATGCAGTCCAATGCCACTGTCGCGTCACTTAACTTGCACCGATCTCGTAACAGAGCATTCTGAGTAGCAATCACAAAGCGCACTTCTCAACGTACACGTACAATCGCTCAGAACAAACCCCCCTAAAAAAAGACACGGCCCATCATTTCCACCCAAGCATCTCGCTCACTCGGGAAGTCAAAAGTAAAAGCTAAATTCCTTCGTGCGAATGAGTACGCCTTTCAACGTTCAGCTCGCCGTCAATTACTACTAGCGCTACAAAATGTATTTATGTTTATGTATAGAACTGGGAGCTGGAATAGTCATCCCCTAGTTGTAATACTTCCCCCGTCCCGCACCCTAATATAATGCCCCCATCCCTGCAAGGTGTATCATTGTTACGTGCTTATAATAGGTGGATAGATACAGCTACGATCAATTCAATATACGAATAAAATAAGAATAAAAATAATTGTCTTTGTAAAGGATTTGTCGAGCGGCTCATTTAACAAAAACCTCTCGAGTTTCTTTGGTCATAAAAAGACACGCAAATGCAAAATATCCATCTGGCGACGAACGGAAAACAAAACCGAGAAACGTGGGAGAAATTAAAGGAAAAAACAACAACCACGGGAGGAAAAAAATAGTCGTTGCGAAGAAATTCGATGGAGTCTTAGACGTAGCTGTCAAGAAATTAGTAGATATAGAAGCTGAGGTTTTAAGGGTAGGGGGGGATGGGGGGGTGTCGAGCCCCTGGGGGTAGGAAGAGAAAAAAACTGAGAAAAATCTTCGCGTGATATGCACCAGAGCGATAATTTTATATCAAATTCATCGCATTTTATATATAGGGAAACTACTACTACACGAGAAAAGTTCTCAAAAGTGCATGAAAAAAATGAATAATTTATCGCTGGAATATATAAAGTGGTTCATAATTAAAATATAACAATAACTTATAAGTATATGAGTATATAGAATAAGACTAGTGGTGCATTCAGTTAGCGTTATATTTACAATGGCGTTGTTGTTGTTGTTGGTTCGAACTAAGACTCATCGTTTTCCTTCATGATTTCCCCATCAGACCCCTCCATTTCGAAAGAGAATCCACAGTCATATTCATGTATAGTATTGCAATCGGCATGCACTTGTTTGAAGAGGAATTCATCGGTAACTCAAAACAATAGTAAAAGTAGGATATCGTGCGCAGAATAAGTGCTAACTTTGCTTCCGGCGTAAAAAAAACGTAGAATAATAATGGCAAGAATTATAGCCGAGTGATATCTATTTGAGCAAACTACGAAATAATTATTTGTACAGGCGGAGGGCAACTGGGGAAAAAAGTTAGCGAAGAAAAATATTCACAACGGACCAGTACTGTTTTAGAATAAAAATCAAGAGGAATGCACGACCACTCCTTGCATTTGGAATGTTCACTTTGTATGAAGACAGGTCCATATTCAGGCTCAACGGCGGCCATCTTTGATATGACTAGGACTCATCAAGGTATCAAACATGCACTTTTTTTTAGAATGTTTCTACCAAAGTTGTTCTTCATAATTTTTAAATGAATTAAACGTTTTGAAAAAAATGGCAATGCCATTCAGCAAACCATTTGTTGGTTTACGTACATGTATTTAGCCAGCTACAACATGCTAGAAATACTACGATAAATTCACTTTTGAAAAGTACCTTTTTCACAATAAGAATATCATGCGATCAACGCATGTGACAAAGATAGTTTTTATTCCTGCCATAAGTTTTTTCTGTTGTAATTCATACTGAGCTTTTTATTTTCTTCATGCAGGGGGCGTCTTTGTATCATTACTACAATATTTGACCTGCTAATTTAATGATGGAGATTGGTGAGCTATAGATTTCAGCCCACATTAAATGAAACTGGGTTTACAGTATGTACTTCAATGGAAAAAAGTGCATGTTCTACTGATTGTCTACTGTGTGCTATTTAGAAAGGCGTGGATGTTTATCAAACGTAGCCCTGTACGTCTTTTTACAACAAAAAAACAGTAAACTTAACACAGTTGCAAAATGACCGCGTTGAGCCTGTTACTTTTTTCTTGAAACAAAACAATTAATTATGCGGGGAAAAAATTAAAATCCAACATGAATGTCTAAAAATTTAACAACGTTGCAGTGGTGTGCATTAATTGTGTTCTAAAACATGTCGTGCCATAATCATGATTGGTCCTCTAAAAATTTCACTGAAGCCTATAATAACAAGATAATATGTATTGGTTTGGGATGGCATCTCATCAAAAACGTAACGCTTATGGGACTAGATTTGTCGGTTATAACTATTAACTATGAGGTCCACTATCCGTGCACTTGTCTGCGGAATAGTTTAAAAAAATTAAAAACAATAATAATATAAATAAATAAACAAGATGAAATTGAATATGGCAAGTAAAACGACTAGCGGCAAACTAGTTTCACGTTAAATTACATCGAATGAAACAAAGTCGTTAATTTGCTATTAACAATCGATATGCTCTTGCTAATGCTCGTTGGAAACGAGCAAAGCGTAAAAAAGTACACGGTTAGTGGGATTTCTCAAGAATAAATACTTAATATGCCAAATATCCTGAAATTCTGAAGTGGAAATATTTCTACATGTATTAATAAATGTACAAGGCGCGAGGGGATTTCTAATTTTACATTGGCCTATAAGGATCGAAGGACTGTTGACCTTCAGTATATAGTTTATAAGTAGTGTTAACATGCGTTGTATAAGCTGAAAAATATACATAGGTTCTATACAGTGTAAAGGAAGGGAGTTCGAAGAAATGAAAAATAAGTATTATTAGTCAGGAGTTCTTGGGAACTACATAAATGTGCAAGTTCACCATCCCAAATGCATGATTACAAATCCTGATATCTACAGTCTCGTTTTCGTCAATCTAATGTGTCAAAAAATAAGACAAATGCATGTGCACATATAAACGAATTTTGGTCTAAACGGAAAAATAAAACCTAAGCAATGACGTTACTCGACTTTCCAAAAGAGCATCTCGAAGTTTTAAGTTTGAACCGATGCTGGTAACTCGGACTTAATTTCTTTAAAAAGCTTATGCCAATTAACGAGTGGGTACGTACAACTGTTCCGATAAGTTACAGCCCTACCTTTCGAAGGGATCATACGTAAATATACCTTTAAAAGGGAAAAATATGAGAATCAAAGAGAACTTTCTGATCTTAGGCCTCGCTTCAAAAAAATCCTTTGGAGATGCTCACCAGCAATGGAAATCGACATACCGTTCCTCAAAACCAACTGGACGACGCTTAACAAAAATATCGAAAAAATAAACAAAACCGAAAGTATGACGACAAATGGACTAACAAAATGGTCGACAGCCTCAATGGTGAAAAATTTCTCGTTTTGCACTTGCAACATGATATATATCGTTAAGTACGTTAACTATTAAAGGCTGCAGTCCCGTGTTTGCAACAACGCACAAAAATGATTACCCTGTTCGGTTTCATTAACACGTGACATGTGAGAAAGAAGGTACAGGGTTAATATATATTTTAAAAGTAGAAATGTACAGGTGGGTGATTAGATGACGTCAGATAGGAAGGAAGGAGGCGAGGGAGAGGTCAAAGGTAAATAGATGGTTCAGACCTTGTGGACGATGTATGGAGTCCCGTGTTTAAGGTGGAAAGAATAAATAGTCAAATGAATCATATCGATTAAGTAAGTTATGCCATCGTGTGTGTATTTTTTTGTTTGCATTGTTCCTCCACTAAGTCTGCAGGGCCATATAGGTTGTATCTGATTCCTAAGTAGACTACAAAATGATAAATAAACTACTACCTACTGGAGATTATCTCTGAATCAACATTTGGCTAGCAAAACTTCCAGAGTATATAATGTATGGCTCCGAAATATATATATTTATATATATATATATAGCTTAAGCCAGCAAAAAATACATGCATTCCCCTTATTAATTCTATTTTTTTTATCTAAAAAGCGTCGGGATATTTATTAGGTATCCTCAACGTCCTCGTTACTACTGTCCTCCCCATCGTCATTATAGAATAAATAAAGCTACTACTACCCTACCACCATGACCACCAGAACGAAAAATGAAGCTCTTCAGAGTCTCGTATATAGAAACTGATGGTTGTTTTTTTCAATATGGAAGAAAGGCAGTAGCAGTTAAATGGGTAAAGAATAATTGTCTAACAAATGATGTGTCGTATAAATAATTCAGGCGATATTCTCACTACTACGGTAGAGCCTAACAGCAGCGAGGTTCCCACAATGCAATTAACGGTTGGCCAAAATAAAAAATAAAAAAATATCTTCATTGACATAGAATGAATATCATAGAGATTCATTACAATTTCGTATTAATGGGCAGTGAAACCAGCCACGGAATCCAAAAGAGACAAAAAAAAAACCAAAGAGCGATGTCGAACTCCAAATGAATGGAGTATCAAATTATATAGCATAATAAAGAGCATCAAAAGTCAATATGGA
Organism: Ommatoiulus sabulosus; assembly: GCA_034697705.1. Classification (NCBI taxonomy): domain Eukaryota; kingdom Metazoa; phylum Arthropoda; class Diplopoda; order Julida; family Julidae; genus Ommatoiulus; species Ommatoiulus sabulosus. Next base: position 15,137 of record JAQGAO010001956.1, on the reverse strand, counting down.
CTCGATGACGCCGAACATAAATTAATTACTTTAATTCAAGGTTAACGAGTTAACCCGACCATGAAATCATCATAAACCATTCGAAAACGATTGTCAAGATTTTATAGCAGCTGCTAAAAATGATGTCCGAAATAAAAAAAAAGAAGAACTCGAGTTACTCGAAGGTTAATTGGCGAGGAGAAAACTTAGAAACGAGTGGAGAAAAGGATTACTGGTTTCAGTTTCACTGCTCCATTGACTGCCCTGATTAAAACACGAAAACACAGTAATTTAAAACTGCCAATTCACTGCAGGCACGTGACAACATACATATGACATGACAAGCACATTTGTCACCATAACCCCATGTTCACGAACCAATAGAATCTTTAAGCTAGAACAATTACAGACACAAAATCTAGTGTAAAGAAGGGTCATATTGTACGCGTTCCATTGGACATTTCAAGACCCGCAGTTTATTCCGGTATCACGATTTGACGAACGAGGTAGCCATGTCCGGCTATTAATACCACGTGATAATACTACAGCAGTTGGCCTAGGTGCTCGAACGAGTCTCCAGCATGTTCCAGAGGCTTCGCCATCCACTGAATAAAAATCAAGGAAACGGATTAAGGAGGTGTAAGATTGAGATTCATTTCTTGGCACAGTGTAGTCGGTATGTAAGCGGAGAGTCGGAAGCCCCTGGGCATTGCTCGGACTCCTTCGTGTTGTGACCGGAAACGCCCGAATGACGTGGTCCGACCGTTGCAATGGAACGCGTACATATGAGCAGGTTCGCAACATTTGTTCATCACTGTTCGTTGCTCTCCATTTAAATAGTTTAAAAAAATAATGCAGCGTTCGATTTCTCACAATTAATGTAAAACGCTGTGGGAAAATGCTTAATACTGTACAATCACGTACAATGAGAAATGGTCAAAGAGTAAAATGCGTTTCAACAAAAAAACCATCAAACCCGGAGCCAGCCATCAAAAAACAGCCCTTGCGGAACCTCACTGCCATCTCTAAAGCCTCTGAATATTTTTTTATTATAAATATTATATATCTTAAGTTAAACTAGATAATTGTGCGAGATAAATACATGTGGTTTGTGATAATTTCAATTGTTTTCTAGCTAAGCCGACTACAAACTACTAAGAATGCTAATACTTTTTTAGTTGTTTTCGAGGGGAGTAGGGCTGGGAATAAAAGGGGGCAATCCAAGAAAAAAGCGCGGAATTTCTTTGTGCTGGAAGTATTTGTTTTTATATCGTACACTTCCTTTTTGACTAGTCTATTAGCGCCATCTAAGAGTGGAAGTCTTGTCACGAATTTTAACAGTACTTTGCTGAGAGGTCCATAGCGCGCAGAATTCGCCGCCGTTGGTGCAACTGCGGAGGTACCGGGACAGAGGACTCGGTCGCCGAGCGCTTACAGTATTTCCAAGCACCAAATTGAGAGCACATTCGAATGCACCCGAATGGTACACACCCAAGCAAAGGTACAACCATGTTCGTTCCTTTACTCGAAGATGGCATTTTATCACCTGCGAAGCCGAATTTTTGCTGTCTTTGGCTTTCCTTTCGTAATGTTTCAAATAGCAAACAAAACAATTCCCCCAGTGGTCTTAGCTCGGCTTCTAAGACGCGCGTGTAGCATGAAACGCATTGAGAAAGGGGGTCCTCCATGCTTGATGGTTAGCATATATATACTGTATATATGGTACAATTTCATATATACATGCATATATATATGATTACGGTTTCCTTAGCTTTAAATGTTGTGGGTCGATCGACAAGTATCCAAGAGTTTGGCTGCGTGGCCTTGAAGTGGTCAAATTGATGATATTTTGGGCCTTCCATGATTGCGGTTTTCTTTGGCAAATCTGAAAACAAAAAAAAAGTTTCATGAGTTTTCGAATTAAACACGAGAGATCATTAGCAGCAAAATGCAATAACTTACTAGGGCAGCCAAAAAAATTGCTTTTATACATCACTTCCACAAATAGTCAACAATACAGTTGATAAATGGCAATCAAAACAATGTTAGTGTGGCAAACAAATGCAGTACAACTAAAATAAAGCTTGACTTTGATCACCAATTAACAAACGGTTTGAAAGTATCAGAAAAAGTACAATATTCTGTTTACATTCTTGTGAAAATCGATGGACGTGTGATTGATATCCAACTGAAAAATTGTAATGTGTCATGTTGGAGTATACGAAATGAAATCGAGACAACTCATTACGCTTGTAAGCTTGACTCTTGGGAAAACTGAAGATGTGACAATGTGAAGGGCGTTTCAGAGTATATTTACTAAATTGCATTATATAAATTATGTTAGGTGAACCGTACTGCTTAAGAAATCTTGCACCAGGATGCAAATGTAGCACGTGTACACCAAGGATTCAAAGTTGTGTAATGCATATAAGCACTAACCTGTCGTGTTCAAACCATACAGGAATTGGTTACTGCACAAACATTACTGAATAATACTCTATATATTGAAATGTAATGAATACTGGTTATACACATCACTCATGCATAATTTAAAACGTAACATGTTCAGTGTGCTGTAAAGCTTAGTGAAAATCCAGTGACTATTGCGTAAATATTACATGCAATTACTGTAGGTGACCATTACACCGATTTTGCTACTGTAATAATTCATGTTTTCATGAAATCGTCACAATTAAAAAAAGCTCGAGATCTTTGATACGACTAGAAGTTTTGGTGAACATCTTTTGAGAATATTTCATGTTTATGCACTGTTTGCGGGTTATTTCAAGTGTTTGTTAACTTGATCAGTTTCTTCCTAAATTTATCTCAGGGAAATAATATCACGTATTATGGTATTATGGTAAAACAGCGTGGCACTATTTCCTGGTGGGCTTTCTGATTCTTTTCAGAATGGATTCAGTTCATCTTCCTTAATCGACCTCCTAATAAACTCAAGATTAGATTTCACGCCAAGGGATTTTTTAATTCTCTATTCATCGATGTGGTAATTTTAAAAAAAATCACACAATATCAATAATCCTCGGGATACCGTCTAACGCTGTAATTGAATAAATATAGATTTTGGTCATATTTAAAGTAGAGACTCAACAGGCTTCACACTCCAGTAGTGGTAATGATAATGCGAGGTTTTATTCATATCGTATAATTGATTTCTTTTTGGCCATCTTGAACAATGTCAAAACCGAATCTCTTTGTTATTTCTGCATCCATTCTCTTAAAATCTGAAAATTAGACCGAGTTTCGCAGCGACTAATATTAATGCTACAACTTATGGATCCGATTAACGATACATTTCTTTCACCCTTCGTATTCACAGATAAATCCAGTCAACTGCAAACCATCAGACATGACAAATGACTAAAACAACTAATAGACTGACAATGTGTCTATCAAATATCAAGATATATACAAATGCACTATGCAATAATATGATGAATCACGGGCACCACTAGAGAATGAATAGACAGCCGAAAACACCACAACATGCCTTAGCAGCAGGGACTTACATTACTCGGGGTGCCTGTGATTTATTTGGTTCTATGGGAACTCCATTGGGAGTAGGCTTTGCCTAGGCTGCTCGGTATCCATGGTTACTAAGACAAGCATTGGAAGAAAGCAATCAATTTAAAGTGCATGCCTTTCACAAGAAGGCCAATTACCAATGAAAATGTAGATGTATAGCGCTGATTCGCTTATTTCCTCTTTGCTATTGAATTTTTATTCTTTCTCAAAAATCATTACTCGCTAAAAAATCATCCTGCTCCCTACACAGGTCTGAAACAAGTTTGCCATGAAAAGCACCAGGGGACCTAATCGCGGAGAAATCAATTCCCACGAAAGGACAAAAAAGAGGGGGGGGGGGGGATTAAAAACAGCGTTTGGAAATTTTAGAAAAAAAAGCTGATTTTTTAGGGTGTCGAAGGCATCGCTTTGCTGCATTTCGGATTCAAAAGTTTACACCGTAGTATTTCATACAGCATAAGCCACCGTAGCACCACTAATGAAACAATGATGAACAAAGGAAAGCGTTTCCAATGGATTAAAAATCTATTCGGGTTACCGCAGCCTTCCGTTTATTTCCTTTAGCCTAAGATAAACAGTGTATTACTTAAAAGCATTAAACGACTTACCTTCTAGTTTGGTTTATAAATTAATAAGGTCGATTTGCGTCTTTCGGACGCTTCAATTGAACTTTCAGTCGTTTCATGCCAATTTGAAACCCGTTCATTGCCTGAATGGCTGCTTGTGCACTTGCTGGGTTATCGAAACTCACAAAACCTAGGAGAAAAATACACAGTAAAATTAGTCATGACAGATTACGTAGTTAGTAAAATCTTACAAAAACGTACAGAGTACACGTTTTTGTTTATCATTCTACTACGGAGATGCTTCAAGTCTGAGATTACTATTAACATGTTGGACGCTTCAGAGAATTGATATTTTGATATTATAACTTTTTTTGAATTTTTAATTTTTGCACAAAGTAGAAAATCTGATCTGACAACTGAAAATCTTGACCAACATGCATTTAGGATAAACATTGAGGTTAGAGAAGAATCAGTTTGTTCCAATCGCATACTCTACTAAATGTAACGGAAGATTATTTGCACAGACAATGAGACCTAAGCATGTTAATATTTAACTGACTCATTTTAAATCAGTTTATAATCGCCTATATAACTTAGCAGAGCATGGTCCACTAGGCCCTAATCCTCAAATATCAGCAAAAACGTTCACTATGGGAATTCAAATAACACAAGCAATCCAAAATGAAAGTAGTTGAAGAAGTCAAGGATTCGAGAATAATAGATAGCAGAAAAAGATTATCTTGCATCCAAATACTGACAGTTAAAAGCATGTGAATCCGTAACGATCAAATATTGATAACGTATGGGATGAATGGTTGGATTAACGGAGGTTATCAAGAAGAGACGTTGTCCCCGCCCAAGGAGCTGCATTTATATCGTGGATTTTTGTTCAACGAAAAAGCTATTTTTATTCTTTGTTACGTCCGTGAACAGCAATCTTCCTAATTAGGTTGTTAGCTATTGCCTTCGTGAAAGCCCTGCAATCATTTTGTCAGACAACATCCTTCTTGACAAGACTTTCTAATGAAAACTTTATCCTTCTGATCTCTTTCAAGAGAGGATTACTGCTACTCAGCCTATATGGTATTTTTGGATAATAGACACTACATATTTATACTAAAAGCATGTTGACATTCTTTCGCAATAGTGAATTTATCTTTCATGAAGAAAAAAAATATTTCAATATTAAAAATCAGCCTGATTTTGTACTGAAAAGAACAAGTCTTTCAACAGCGTATTGCAATTAGGAGATTAAATCAAATATGCAAGATCTGCAACCAGATTAATAATTCCTCCAACGAAAATGGAATGAACAAAAAACAAATACGTGCAAAATGTACAATAGTTGACGAATGTCTACAACAAGCTAAAAAAATTGTCATAGAATCCCTTTAGCATAATGGCATCGCGACAACTATGAACTAACACTGACATATGGAAAATAATGATTGACAAAGCTACACCAATAAACATGTACATCTACTCTGTTTTCAAAATCCTCAGTTCTGACATTGCGATAATAAATTACCGATTGAAAGATCGATAAGCTTATGTAATGCCTACTGGATTTCTCAGTGCATTAATTAAAACGTTTTGACTAAATGAGTAAACCAAAGACGGAAAGAAAAGCGGAAAAGTTGAAAACTTACCAAAACATTTGCTTTGATTTGTGGCCCTGTCGATGAAGACTTTAGAGCTGATGACGTTTCCAAAAGGGAGGAACATTTGCATTAGTTCCGCATCACCAAATTCTTGAGGTAAATGATAGATAAATAGGTTACATCCTTCCGGGCCTGGAAAAAAAAGATTACCTATATAAATATAGGTAGGTAGAATAAATTAAGACGTTTTTTTGGTGATAAAACAGCGATCTGCTTTGTCAGGAATCAAGTTTAGGCAATCAAGCATATCGTTTATGGAAAATCACTTGGCTAACGACATTCTAAAATAGAATAATTACTGGAAGGTCTATAAAGCAGGAAGAATAATGGATGGAGAATGAATGCACACCAAAATCGATTTGGTAAAAATTACATTCAAGATCATTTTAGCAACTCCGCAGATCGTTAGATGAGGGATGATCGCCATTCATGCGACGACTAGAGAAGAAATGCAATTGGAAGGGATTAATTTCAGGCGCAATTTTTATCCCTACATAAAACTATATTCCAGATAATCTAGAAGAATTATACGCGGGGAATAAAATATCGCAAATCCCCAGGCAGCGTGACTGAACTCTCATAGATTCGAGGGCTGTAGAGATAGAGGGAGCTAGGATATGGCAAATATAAAAAGGCACGGCTGGATAAATAATTCACATTTAATTACTTATAGACTTAATGCCTCTTCTTATTCAAAAAGCCGAAGTTGCGGAGAGATTTTTTTTGTTGGTCTTAATGAGTCCGATTTATGCTCAGAAGAAAGGTTAATGCACATTTGAATGATATCGCTGCAATTATACGAGTAAGCGAAGTGAATAAGGGAATTGAAGTTATGGAGCAGCACGAAGAAAAGACGGATAATGTATTGCAGGAGCTAAAAGATAAACGTTATCCCCCATAGTTTAGCAGCGCTTTCTGGAGGAGGAATTACTCTTAGGCATTAATTCTACATTTATTTACTTGACACGGGGAGAAGCTGCGCATCTAGCGAGAATTATGCCTAGGAGGCGCGTGCAACTTTCAGTTTTGCAAATTCATTAACGGTAGCAGTAACCAACGAGGTTCAAACCTCAAACTTAGGTTAAACCAGCGATTTTTGCCCCAAATCGCTGGTTTAACCTAAGTTTGGGGTTTGAACCTCGTTGGTTACTGCTACCGTAAGTCGAATTAGATCCGATGCATTAATTCACGCAGTCTTTAAACACGCTGGGGATTTTTTTTTACGTCAAAGTTTGGTGCACAAAAGGAGATGAGAGAAATCGAACTGCGAAAGCATAAAGTAGAGCCGAGCGGCAAAATCCATAAAACATGTAACAAGTTTTCATTGCGCTTCAACGCGACTCGACACGGGAAAAAAATGAGGAAATGCAGTTTTAAACGAATGTTTCAGTCGACATATGTTGGGAGGATAAGCTAAAATCGATGTGAACCGAAATAAAAATCTCGAGAAATGGGGTGCGTATGAGGAAAGTGCGCCCCAATAATAAAAAATCTTGATATGAAAATTAGCTCGAGACAGCCCATCGAGGATGAGGAAAAGTATTAAAAAAAAGTGTAACAGGTACTAAAAATCGCTCGTGAGCTTGCCTCCCGCATATCCGGCTTTAATTAAAGCGCCATAGTGTGTAATATTACAGTCTATTACATTAATTGCTGGCTCGTAAATCACCAAGAGTGCGTTTTAATGACCGCGATATGGAGAACTTGTGTTAGGCACGCAGCCAATCAGGACATCGAGTGGCTGCGAATCGTGGATGCGATTACCCAAAGTCAATTACATCGATGATAAAATAAAATTAGGGCGTAATGCGGGGCCGGAATTCCAAATCAGGTCGAAATGAAACGATGCAGCGGGAGTGGTTTTTGGAAAAGTTAAAAAAAAGCGATTAAAGTCACGTAGAAACTATTAACGTTACCCACGAACAAGCTGCGCACTGGCTAAAAACTAAATTGAAGGTTCAATCTGATCTAAGATCATTCCTGATGGTCGTTAAGATCTGCGATTGGGCTACGTCGCGCGTCATAAATTAAGACCATACTTGTTATGAATTCATTAGAATGGATAATGCGATTGGTTAATGAATTATAATATGGCGGGGATTCGCGAAAGGATCGGGAACTGCTAAACCTATTTCGGAGAAACAGTAGGGGGGGAATCGAGTGAACGGAATAAGAAATGAGTTCAGAAAAGTTGTAGTTTCAATCAAGATTTGCACGAGAAATAGCTTGATACCGTTAACGTTTGCCAAACATTTTGTCACATAATATAATGTTTAGCAATCACTTCGCCAATGTGACTAAAATTTTTTTGCGTGAAACGAAATTTTAAATAATTTCATGTTCCCATTTTTGCAAAACTTTCCAAAAATAATGAACGGTATAAATATCAAAGAACTGCAGTATTTGGGATTTTCTAAGTAAAAGATGTGCACTTTTATAAAATGCTTCAGCAAATATCAACATAATTAACTGAGCTATGCAACAAATCGAAAAGGTTAAATATAATACGCTGTTATCTGACTTAAAAACTATATCGTGATATCCGACCTTTGAAAATGTAAGAAGAAGAAAAACGAAGAAGATTAAGAAAGAAAAGAGTGCCCCCGGAATAAGGCAATCATTAGTAGCGCCAAAGTCATGCATGATTGCTTGCTTTCAGGTGCAGCCTTCACATACAATAGAGATGAAGATGGAAATTGTCAGCCAAGTTTGCCAGTGAATCGTGGAAAAATGAGTTGGAAATACGAGAAACTTACCCTCCCTTTGTGTTTGCGGCATCATGGCTGCCTGTTGACTGAGGGCTTGCGTGAACTGTCCGTAGGCGGCGGGATAAGCAGCTGGAATAGGAAACCCTAAATAAAAAATCCACAGTTTGCAAAGGCTTAACAATTAAGCTGTCACTCCAGCCTGTCCACCTGGACACATTTTCAATACCATTAAGACACGAACCAATGTGACAGCAGCAGCACACATTGGTCGCATAGCAACGGATAGGTTAAAAATAATGACACATTCTGGGGTAGATTTGCGATTGTCTCACACTAATGGTGCTCCTCGATAGCCCTAACTCACATCAAGAGCAGACAAAACACGCCAAGTACGACTTTGGAATCAGCTAAAATATTTACGAAATATATACGAATTTGGCGCTTAGTTTTTGTAACTTAACGAAATCAAATCAAAATTTATTGTCGATGTCTCGAAGAGATGTAGACAATATCAATACAAATTTTCACATTACAATTGAAACTTATTTATCGGATGATGAACACCACACATTATCAGTAAGCCTGTTAATTTGCAATTCATCCCCAATCAACCCAAAATACTATCAAGCATCAACGGGAGCAACCATCTGATTCCAGGAAAAGCACAGACTATGCAAATTAAAACCCTGAGGATTAAAATGGCAATGTAGTCAAGTTTAATTAAAATCAAATAGCACTATAAATGTACAAGTACATGTATGTAGACTTGGGAATTCATGTAGGCTACATGCATTGGTGAAATACTGAAACCTAATTCGATAATAAACTCTCCCCTAAGGCATAAACTATTAATCGTTCCAATAATTAGAAAATGTGCTTTTAATATTCAAAAATCGTGCTTAGCCCTAGTTTCCTTAAACAAGTTCTTCAGTCGCTTCTCATAAATGGGTCAACGTATCCCAATAGTGGAACGGTTATTTATTGCGACGAAAACTACGAGAAAAATAAAGCACGTTTTAAGAGACTTTTTTATCTGGAGGAGAGCAATTCATTTAAAAAAAAGTGATTCAACTTTGGCAATAAGCTGAGCACGCTGTTAACGTATGTCATAAAAAAATTGCACATGTTTTCGAAAAGTCATATAACAAACTCCACTTTTCTGTCACATTCATTTCCCACTTCAGTAAATTGCCTTAGATTTAGTCGGTGGATTTATGGTTTGGGCTATTCAATCCTCAACTCTGTGGGAGAACAATCATAAAACCTCATGCTGCTATACACAGCTCGGACAAGTAAGATGTAGTACAACTGGATATCCCGTATACACGTACACTGAAAAAAATCTTCAGTAAAGTGGAAGCGCGACTCTACCATAATAATACATTACGATCAGAAAGATAATTTTGCTGACAGTCAAAAGTCATCTGCCCAAAACGTTTTCTTTTAAAGAATGGCATTATGATAATAAAGAACAACGATGCGTCAGTAGTAATATAGGCACGGACATAATTTATCGATATTGAACATGGAAACATTGAACATTGGAATATGTCGTTCACTCCTGTGCATTATATATTGATATCGATAAGTCAAAATGTATCGTTCACAAAAGATTATAATACGTTAATGTTATAGAACACTCCATAGTGATAAAGCAAGAGATGCAAACTAATGTCTACTACACTATAAAAACAGTCTAAATTTAAACATGTTTTATGTCTTAAATTTTCAAAAATGTATAAAGTTAAGATGACTGGAACAAATTTAAGACATAAAACATGTCTAATTAAAGATTCCTTTTTTTACAATGTAGACCTACCTCATGTGTATTGAACATTGTGCATACACAAAACACAAACAATGGACAACATATTACATTAATTTATAATATTTTATCCAATGTTTGTGTTTTTAGAGGATCACAGAGTGTCTATAGCCCGTGAACACTTTTCCGAACACGACTAAAACGGGAGATGAAAATAGATCTTTAGATTTATACTTTATTTTCCTAGAAGAATCCGGAAATATCCTTCGACATTGAAAGACGCACTGATTGGTATAAGATCTAGAATAAAATTTTCATAAAGAAGGCTTAACCGAAATCTATATAGCCTATGAAGCCACCCATTTTGATATTCGTTCGACTGGGATAAGAATTTATTCGGCGCACGTCTTCATTTTAGATTTTCTCGAAATCGTCCAGCCGTGGCCCGAAATTCCAAGTGTGTTAGCGAATCTAAGTGATCCGTGGTCGCGCACTTTGCTTTCGCAAGAGTAGGTGCACATGGGCGAGCACCAAAAGAAATGTGTTTTCAATGGAGTGCGCTGCAGCAGTAAGTTAAAGAAAAACGCAAGTGGGTGAAATGAGGGCAGAAAACCCGAGGTTGTATATCAAGAAATTATATGAAAACGATAGGAAATAAATGGCGCTGTAGACCTCATATGTCATTTGGATTGTCCCCACCATACGACTCGCCGCTCGCCAAAATTAAAATCATAACTCACTTTGTGATCGCCAGGAATGCCGTTTACAACAGCGCCGGCAAACGCATCTAAGGTAGCCTACTGACACTTAGTCACTGTCTTATAATAGAAATATATGGCGAGCAGCTGATAAAATTGCCGAGAAAAGATCTAAAGTAGTCCATTTGGTTTGGCAGCAATGGCCACCAGCTTCTGAATAATACATGGACGCAATCTTCCCAAACTACCCCAGCTCCCAAACAGAGCAGCGCAAAACCAAAACACGCACAGCGGGACAGATTCAAACTAATGCCCGAATAGCCTCCTAAACACCCAACTCCAGATAGAACTAACGTGCCAAAAGACATTCGGAGAGTCTCCCCCATCTGCACCGAAGCGACCAATATACTGTAGCTTGCCTACCATAAATCATCAATAAATTCGCCTTCCCTTCATTTCGTTTTCATTATATTACCCCCCGCGTGCCTTACATTGCATTTCAAATCCATATACTAATAACTTCTCTTTCGTTTTACGACAACATTCTACAGTGAATGTGCCACTCAAAGAAGACGACGACATCCGATTGAAAACATTGCTCGGATGAGATTTTGCTAAAAATATACATTGCTCTGTTGATGAATTTCTATTTTGGCAGACCTTTTCTAATTCCAATCTGTCTTAATTATGCGTGCATATAGTGGAAGAAGACTTTCAGTTTCCAGCATACCAAAAATTCTATCACAAGTTAATATCTCTCTGCAGGATGTGCATGTACGTGTATAAGCAACTAGAAAGCAATATTATCCAATCAACCCGCATTTGCATAAGGAAAATTCACCTAATTTCATATTTGAATTTTTCGTTTACATGAGTCCCTACAGTGTACATCAACGTATGTTACAATCATCCTAACACGCAGTCACTGGCCCCGATGATTACAACCTAATCCTTTCCCTACATAATTCTCAGCATTTTAATGTCCCAATTCATGATTATAGGATACCTTAATCATCTGTTTGGACATAACGAGCGGTCATCCGCCCTTTTCTAAATTAGTAAGAATAGCTACTCTCCACGAGAATATCTGGCCGTCTTCGCTCAAATTAGTGTCTGGCAAAATTATTACGACCAAATATAACCGGCGATGTTAGCGAAGGAACATTTATTCGGCCAATGGGCTATTTATCAAAAGGTGGCCTAAACCCGCTTTAAGCAAAACAAACGAGATAATTAACTGACGAGCAAGAGTAAGCATTAGTGAAAGGGCAATTAGGTGAACAATTACTCGGTTTCGTGAAAATAAAGATAAAGATGGGAGTTTATTAACGAGGAAGTGCAAAACCAACACGTGCACCAACACGAAGTGGACTGACTGCAGATCCGTTTTTCCCCGACTCTCATCAATACGGACATAAATGCAACGCTGCATGCGAACACACGTTGGACGGATAGAGATGAGACCGACATAAAGTCGGTTATACGACCGAAATAAAAAGTTATGCACGATTATTAAGAGTAACAATCCGAGTGCGATGACACCTTCCACGAGACAGGAAGTCACGAGTCGTGGCACTCAGCATCCATCCGAGTCATACGGCGAAAACATGTTCAATAGTAATGATCCTTCCCAGAAGATTAAACTGATTCACGGACTCACGGTGCCTCATAAATCTTGCAACGCCATTCGAAGGTATACAGAATTACGGATCACCAGGCTACTAATAAATTGGCCCATTTTAGTTTTAAGCAATTGAGGTAATTTTCGTTTACAGAGAATCGATTCTACCAAACCATTACAATTCCAGACTTACGCTTACGGCTCATTAATCTTGACGACCATTTTTAATTTGCTATTCTTTGAACCAGACTCAACAGTTATAAAAAAGAAAACAGCAACTGCGAGTAAAACACCTGCCAGAAATTAAAAATATTTAAAGTTGAACTCAGATGGTTGCTAATCCCTATCAACTATGTTGACAAGTGGCTGATAAGATGACCCCCAATGTAGACTACTGAGGTTTCAGCCAAAAATATTTTTCCTTATCACCTACAGTATTTATCCCTATACTGTGGTCAGAATGTGTCTAACCCCTGCACACTTTTTTTAACAGGTAATGAATACACATTTGAACATGTTGTTCGACACTTACCAATGCCTGGATATGGTTGAATTCCTGGATAAGGTGCAGGTTGAAGGGCTGCGTCACCATTTGGCAATCCTTGAGCTGAAATAATTAAAACAACTACGCATTATAAAATCGAAGTATCCTTTTCCCTCCAGCGCGAAGCTACAGATTATATATCGCACCCCCGCTTCAGAAGTGACACAATTCACAAAATCTAAATTTACTATTTAAGACGATATTAAGACAAACGAAATGAGCTCTATGGGCAGTAAAAACGACATATCTGAAGTTAGCATAGTTTCGAGCTATATAGACTAGCACTTTATTTTTATCTAAAAAATGAAAAAATGTAGAGTTGTGCCGCTTCAGAAGCGCGGGTGCGATATAATCTATATAGTTTTGTTCGAAACTTTTGGTTGCCCACCTCCTGATAAAGCGATCCAATAGTTTCGAACAAAACTATCGAGAATTCCCCCGAATTTCGTTGCATTTCAAAATTGAAAATTCGGCGACTGTACAAAACTCTAAATGGGTCCTCGCACACGAATTCGTCTGAATAAAGGCAGATTATTCACGCCAAGCTCCGTTACAATGAGGACATTTTTCACCGGGGATAAAACTGCATTTGTTATCGGAATTACTCATTAGGCACGCGTTAGGCCTGCCATGAACATTCAGCGGGGCAACCATTGATAGTGGCAGAGCTTCGGCGCTCCACAAAGTGAGAATTTAAGCGTGAATTCAAAATTGTTTTATTAAAGCATCGATGAACACTTCCCCGTTATCAGCATTATTCCCCTCTTTTATATATGAACGGTCAATTGTTGGCACTTGAATAATGCGTTGCGCTGGTTTATTACCATTAATTAATGATCATTACGTGTGAAGGCACACGCCTGTTCTTGCGCCCTAGCTATTATCATCCCGTTCTGCGTCATTCAAATAAAAACATTTTTATGTGAAAAAGGTCGATATGGTATCAGTAAAAAACGCCGCATTGCGTTTTTCGCACTCAAGGAATTACTAGGGGTACTCAGGCAGTAGCTTAGTGAATCGCGCTTTAGCAGTCTACAAATGATGCTTTCAAAATCGATACGCTAATTTGATGAAAAACTCACTTCTGATTTTCGCCGTTTAGGGCCGGTTGTACGTACCAACAGAGGTTAAGAATAACCTACAGGGTTAACCTACTGTGTAACTCTAGGTTAACCCACAGTTGTATTGCACAAGCACGGGTTAGGGAAAAAATGAAGAGAAAGGTTAACCCAGCCAGTAGGCAGGGTTAACCACGGGTTATTAGGAAAAACAACATGGCGGACACTGTATACAGATGAATCTGAGGAAGCTAGGGAATTGTGCATGATACACCACCTGGTCACACAGACAGGGGAAGCTAGGATGCGCAATACGGCAGAATTGGTCAAAGTTAGTTCCTTTCCAGTCCTCCATTTGGGTTTCAGCAGCTAAAACATGGGTTGCATAACCCTGGGATATTTCATCAAGAGTTAATTGGTGCAACACAAGCATCTAACCCGACGTTTAACCTGCAGGAGTCAAATTTTAACCCAAGGTTAGTAAATCTCTGATTTTAACTAAGTTGGTGGTTACACACTCACGTGACATCGTGACTGTCAAAGGGCGATTCTCGAAGTTTTTGTATGAGTACCCAAACAATAAAATTCTTGCCAATCAAAACTTTCGAAAAAAAAATACTACGAAATGCATTAGAATGCAAAATTGATTGAATATATTTTTCCAAACTTATTAATTTAAGGAACTATTTTAAGTGCATAACATATTGTTGTGTGGTTTGGTTTTCCATCAACGAAGCTTCAACAAGATCCCCCGCAGAGCTCTCCACCTGTAGGAGGATCATTTACTAATTGAAGCAACGCGGATTCTCGAGAAGCCCCACGCATCTGCGAATCGCAGCAGCGCCATCTGCAGGCTGTGGCGATTGCGCCTGTATAATTCCGCGCGCTATGCACTTACAGACTTACGAAAGAGTAAATTGTAAGGGTGCAGGAAAAGAGCCGTTTGAAGTGGTTGAAACACAACGGTGTTTTATTCCATAATTTGCGCGTCCGC
>JAQGAO010001955.1:0-21728 GCA_034697705.1 Ommatoiulus sabulosus | reverse complement strand
GCGTCATGCTTTCGTCATGACTGAGCAAGTTGGGAGTTGGGAGTTGAGGTTGAGCTGCAGTGGATACCGGCCTTAAGGCTTCGGCGCGGTGATCAACCAGTAAACTAAACTAAACTAAACTCTTAGAAATCAACTTTGGGGGAATCTGGGCCTCATTTTTTGCAGAACATGCATAACCGATCTTCTATATAAATATTGAAATCCGATCATTAGGAGTACTTACTTCATGTGTAATTTTTATGTAAACCAAAGCAATGTCAACTACATTGACATCAGCTTTACTTTAACTATTAATACAACACGTCGTTTTTTCGCTTCCAAATTTTACGTATACTCAGCGTTTCGGCACTGCGCGCCCTGCAGAAGCTAAAATAATATCAAAATACATTGTACAATTTAGCATTAAAATTTGACATTCTTTAAACAAAGTGATTCAATTTACAAATGAAAATAACAATGTTTCAAAGCAACATTGTAAAGACGTGTTGTATTATTAAAATTCACCTACCACTTAATGATGAAATCTATTAGGCCTACTTTAACTATATTTTGATATTTTTTTCTAGTTTGCTTGGTATGCGATTGATTAACGTGTATGACATTGACAATAAAACCTACCTGTTCAAGCTTTCAAGGTTTGTTTTTGCACTTTCGATAACATTGTCCGTACAGTTGTACTAGCTATATTAGACGTTTGAAAATTTCCTTGATTACTTAAGTTACAATTAAAGAATAGCAATTTGTTCTTTTCTGTAAATGCACAAAACTTTGTATTTATTTTGAAATGAATTTTTCTTCAATTTCCAAAATATTTCTTGAAAGGGGATGTCTTATAATTCGTTACTTTTTAATTAGTTTTTCATGTGAGAACTAATGGCCATTCTCTTAACTGATTTTTAAATTAATGTAGAAAAGAGGAAAAAGCAATATTGTTGGCTGAATCAGGTCTCCGTCTTCACACGACAGACTTCGAATGGCCAAAAAATCCTGCACCATCCAGCTTCACTATGAAGGTTAGTTGTACCATGAAGGGAAATAGTGACTGGTTTCATTAGTTACTTCCAAGTCTTATCAAACTTTTATCGACTTTACTTAGCTGTTTATTATCAGAAAATCATGATGAGGGTTTAAGTTGTGCAATAATTTCTGATGTGTAACAGGATGACACATCTAACACTTTAATAGATACATAGACACAACTATGTATTCATCCCATCCTGACATCTCCAATTTCCATGTTGATTAGATGAAATTTTGAAAGCTTGTCAATTATGCGATTTCAGCTCAGAAAACACATACACAATCGACGTCTAGAATCTGTACGACAAGTTGGTGTTGATCGCATTGTTGACATGCAATTTGGCTCAAGTGAAGCAGCCTATCATGTAATTTTGGAACTCTATGATAAGGTTAGTAATTTGCCAATTTTAATGCATCTTATTCCTTTTTTTTATAAATATCATATATCTGTAGCATCGTACATTTTTTCTTGTTGCAGGGCAACATTGTGCTCACCGACTACCAGTATACCATCCTTAATATTCTCAGACCAAGAACAGCTGGTGAGGATTTGAAATTTGCCGTCCGCAATGTATATCCTGTTGATAATGCTAAACAGGCAGAGCCATTAGTTTCCCCAGAAAGGTATTATTGTTTGGTAGTAGCATTCTTTTTTTTTTTTTGGTAGTGGCATTCTTTTTTTAAAAAATTGCGTGTTTTATAATTAAAAATGTAATTAATTAATTTGTTTATAATTTTCGCTTCAACTTTTCAAAGCATTCTTTAGGTTTAAGAGGCTCTTGTATTTATTTCACAGGCTTCGTGAGATAATTTTAGCAGCAAAAACTGGAGAAAACTTGAAGAGGCTGCTCAATCCACATTTCAGTAAATGAGATAAATCATAAAATAGCTTCAATTATTTTGTTATCTAATATAACTTTTAGAAGTAAAACATTATTTAACTGATACCTGGACTGTTTAATTAGTAATTTGTTCATTTGTTATAGTTTATGGCCCTGCATTGATTGATCATGTTTTGCTTGGTGCTGGTTTTAATGGCAATGCCAAAATTGGAAAAGGGTTCAATATTAATGAAGGTATGAATTGGAATTGTTTATTTCATTGTCTTTGCGTAGATTAATTTTCTAACTTATTTTAGATTTAACAAGACTTTTGGGTGCCTTGCAAGAAGCAGAGGATGTGATGAGAGTAATGGGCAGTAGTGAAGAAAAGATGGGATACATTGTGCAAAAGAATGAAAAACGGCCTGGAAATGAACAGGAAATGGCAGATTTTTTAGTGTAAATCATGCTTTTTAGACAAGGAATTTTCTTTGACTTCTTTCATGGGATATGCACGTTTTAACAAAATGACGTTCTTTGCTATTTGCAGTTATCACGAATTTCACCCGTTTTTGTTTCGTCAGTATGAAAATTTACCGCATGTTGATTTCCCTTCATTCAGCAAAGCTGTTGATGAGTTTTTCTCCAAAATTGAAGGCCAGAAAATTGATATGAAAGCTGTCAGCCAGGCAAGTTTATTTATTGCATTTCACAACGTCAAAATGATGTGTTGCATAAAAATATTGAACATTTAATTTATAATTTTTTAAATTGCTTACCTATGGACCTGCTGTATTTAGGAAAAGGATGCTCTAAAGAAATTGGAAAATGTCAAAAAAGATCATGAAAGACGAATTGATCTCTTAGAAAAGGCACAGGTAAACAAAGCCACAGAAAACGCAGATATTTTCCTATTGGCTGACTTGTTGAAGATTGGATTAACGATTGAAAAGCTATTTATTTTTCCTAATATGATAGCTTTGTACACTTTTACTCATTTAGGAAGACGACAAACAAAAAGCACAGTTGATTGAGATGAATTTGGAACTGGTAATTAAATGATATTTTTTATTTCAAAATTTGTGGTATGATAGTTTACAATAATGCAAACTTTATATCAATTCAGGTGGATAGAGCAATTTTAATTGTCCAAAGTGCCATTGCCAATCAAGTGAGCTGGAAGGATATAGGATCCTTGATTCAGGAAGCTCAAATTCAGGGTGATGAAGTGGCCAAAGCAATTAAAAGTCTTAAATTAGAAATTAACCACATCACTATGCTGCTAAGGTAGGGTAGCAGTTAATATTGTCATGTGTATTAAAGTTATTCCTTGACACCATTTGTTTGATCAAAACTGTTTTACAAATTGTATAGTGATCCCTATTTCATCGTTGATGATGAGGCGAATGAGGAAAGCCTTACACGTTTGATTGAAATTGATTTAGATCTAAGTGCCTATGCCAATGCCAAAAAGTAAGTTTTCTATTTAGTAATTTGCACTTAAAAATACACGTATATAGTGGACGTTTTTTATAACTGATCATTATTACTAAAACTACCAGGTATTACGATCTCAAGAGACATGCTGCTAAAAAGGAACAAAAAACCATAGAGTCATCCACAAAAGTAAACTGACAACCTCTTAAACTTAAATCTGTGCGTCTGGAATTTTACTCTTTTTTGAATAACACTTTTATTATTTGGTCAAAAATTGTAGGCGTTCAAGTCTGCTGAGAAAAAAACAAAACAGGCTCTAAAAGATGTTGCTACAGTTACTAATATTAAGAAGGCAAGAAAAGTCCATTGGTGGGTATATGTTATTTATGACTTTCTTCAGAATATGCTATTTTCTTTAGAAATGCACATATTATGTACATTTCATTTAAAAAGCTACAGAACTATTTAGTTTTATTATTATTTTTATTTACTTGTGTCTGAAATTAAGATCCCTAATAACCTCCAACTAAAAAAATCTGGGCCTTTGAAGCTTAAGCTATCCTGGACTTGACATTTTTTTTGTCTGTGGAAGGTTTCAAAATGGAATAATTATTTTAAATATATGCCAGTTAATCTTTCAAAAATAAAGTTGGTAATGTTTCTGTTAGTTTTTATGGAGAAATGTTTGCGGTATGCTTTTGATCTTTATTACCTGAAAATTTGAGGCACTTTGTAATTTTTTATTTCAGGTTTGAGAAGTTTTATTGGTTTATAAGCTCAGAAAATTACCTCGTGATTGGCGGGCGTGATCAGCAACAGAATGAAATTATTGTAAAAAGGTACTTACGCCCAGGAGATGTGTACGTACATGCGGACCTTCATGGCGCCAGCAGTATTGTCATTAAAAATGGAAATGGCTCTGGACATCCCATTCCTCCAAAAACCTTGAACGAAGCCGGGACAATGGCTGTGTGTTATAGTTCAGCATGGGATGCCAAAGTGGTGACAAGTGCCTGGTGGGTTTACCATGATCAGGTATCTAAAACGGCTCCTTCAGGCGAATATCTCACCACTGGAAGTTTCATGATTAGAGGTAATCAGAATATTTTCAGCTCAAAGTAATTTCCGTCTTACTGTAATTGAACTAACGCTTATTTACTTGTTAGGAAAGAAAAACTATTTACCTCCTTGTCATCTTATCATGGGTTTTGGCATCCTGTTCAAGGTAGAAACAACATTAGCTAAAGTGCATTTATCTATTCATTTCTTATTCAGTTTAGACGACATAAAAACTGTCCATTGCCTATGGTTTGATAACATAAAATAGAAAAATCCAAAAATTAGAATTTATTATAAATTTGAATCACACTCAAGGTTTAACTATAGTGAGAGTGCACATTAATCCTTAATGTGTGTAATTTTTAAATTAAACTATCATAAGTATGTTTGTTAAAATGTGTATATTAGGTAGGATTAGATATTATCCTATGTGGATCAGGATTTTCTACAATAAATAGAATGAAATAAAGTTACTAAATAAAAATCCTTATTTATTTATTAGTTGGATGAAGAAAGCGTACCTAAGCATAAGGATGAAAGAAGGGTAAAATTAACGGATGAAGATGCAAGTGAATTTGATCAAACTTCACTTAATGTAAGTAAAGTATGGTTAATTACCCAAAAAATGTAAGATTTTCTCTTATGCAAGGGCATTAAGAGTGGTGATCATTGTTTTTCAGAATGAAGCTGATATTCCACTCGATGAGAGCAGTGATGAGGACATTGGTGCCAAAGAAGGTAGGTGTAAAAATTGGTAATCTTGAACATTTGTAATTTTTTTTTTAATGAATTTTATACCGTTTCATTTTTGTAGATGAAAAGTCTTCTGAAAGTGAGATTGCAAATCCTGAAAATTTAAAACCTGACACTGATTTACCACAAAGTCGTTCTGAACATTCAACAGAAGAGGAAGAAGATTTTCAATCCTCATTTCCAGACACAGTTGTGGAACTAGAGCATGTTCAAGGAGATCAGTAAGTGGGAATAGTTCTCAGATTTATAGGGTTTTTGTGCACCAGGATAAATTCAAGCTTAAAATTCGAAAAAAAATTATCATGTAGGGCTAATAGAGCATGTGTATTTCAAAAAATTAATATTAAATTGATGATATTTATAAAATTAGAAATTGCTCTTTATCTAGATAAGTGAATGATTACTATTTATTAGCTTTTTGTGATGTCATCGCCCCATTTCAGGTACCTAATGAGGCATCGAACGATTTCGACGGCTTCAGGTGTTTCAAGCGCTTCTCAAGATGCTCAAGATGAAGTAGTGTTTCTTGGTGATAGTCAACCAGTTCAAGTTCATGTGAGTGTTCTGTTAAGTTATGCAACTATGCACTGTTAATACTCATCTGAAATGTTATGCAGCATTTCAAGTCATAGAAGGTTTCATGATCAAAACACTGGAAATGCTTATCTGCTTAAAATCTTGTCTAATTGAAGTTTCTATATTTTACTTTTTAAAAATACAGACCTCTTCAAAGCAACATTCAATTAAGGAACCCCAACCAAAGTAAGTTTATTAAAGAAATTACGAAAATTCACAATTTATGAAATTGTGAAAAATCATAAATGATAAAGCCATTACGTTTTTCAGAAAAAATGATTCAATTAATGCACCAAAACAGCCTTCTGAAAAGAAAAATGTGGTGGATGTAAGCATTTTTTAATTTTTTTTTGCGATTCCTTTTTCATTATGCACAGTTATCATTTTGACTTATTTATTTAATTTTTGATTTAGTTACAAGAAAAGCCAACATCGAAACGTGGTCAAAAGGTAGTTACATAACCATGCATTAATATTGAACGGTATATCATTAGTTCACAGAATAGTTAAGTTCATGTATATCCTGTATGTTGTGTCAATGTTTTAGTTCAAACTAAAGAAAATGAAAGACAAGTACAAAGACCAAGATGAAGGTGATCGCCAATTAGCGTTACAAGTGTTGCAGGTGAGCTCAACTTTCATGAAATACCACTTGGTACAAAATTGCTCTTTATTCACTCATAACTTGCCTCTTAATAGCCTGGCGGTGCAGCAAAAGAACCAAAACACAAGAAAAACAAGAACAAAAAAGGAAATCCAAAACTCAATAACGTCAAGACCAACAGTAATATGGCTAACGCTCGACCTTCCGCTGATTCTGCTAGTAATCCAAGGCTCGACAATGAACAGCCTGTACAAGGTAATCAACTCATTGAAAACGATGCTTTTATGGTTTTACTACATGTTGATCATATTGGTTATTTAAAATTTCAGAAAATCCTTCTGTAAATGTAACAGCGGCACCTGTTAATATTGATCTAGAAAGTGGACAAGTAAGTATTTCTATATTGAATATTTCATTGGTTAGCTTTCTTTAAAACAGTAAGATTTTTAACATAACGTTTATAATGAAAAATCCAACAGACTAAAAGGAAGTATTCAAACTCTTGACTTTAGAAATCGATGCTTTCAAGTTTTATAACATGAGAAAAAATTTGGTTAATTTAATTTAACAACAGTCCTTCCGGTTTCCATCACTTTCTATAAATATTTCGTATCATTCTGTATAGCTTCGAAATTTGTGGAAAATAAAATGGTTGACAATTTTACTTTTTCAGGTTTCAGATGAGGAAAAGGAAAAAACACACATGCAAGAGGTTTGTCTTGACGTTATTTTAATGAATGCTATTTTTAAGTTTGTTCATTTCTTCTCATGACAGTTTTCATGAATAAATGTGCTTCGTAGTTTTTCATGCATTAGATAATAATCATTAAAGTAATGGGATTTAAGAAATTTTTATTTAAGCTTTTTTTTTAAAAGATCTACCAACTTACTATCAGGAATTTGAATTTTTTCAGGATGCACTTCTCCTGGCTTCGCTAACAGGCCAGCCATTGCCTGATGATGTGTTGCTGTATGGAATACCAGTTTGCGCACCATACAACAGCATAATGAATTACAAATTCAAAGTGAAACTGATTCCAGGCACAGGCAAACGTGGAAAAGGTATTACTCTTAAATAATAAATGGTCAAACTAAATAAATTGGCGAAAAATCTAAACCATTCTGCTTTGTTGTAGCTGCTAAAACTGCAATTGCAATGCACCTACATGACAAAACTGCCACCTCACGAGAAAAGGATCTTATCAAGAGCTTAAAGGTATGTCATTTAATCTTTGAATAAGTTTAAGATAAGCAGAATATACATTTTCAATTCAAAACCGTTGGAAGTGCCTAATCTTAAGCAAGAATCTTAGCAGTTCTTTCCTTCGCAACGTTAGCATTTCCAGATTGTAATCTTAACGTTCTCTTTTTAATATGTAATTCACTTTACAGGATCAAGATGTCTCTCGAAATATTCCAGGGAAAGTCAAAATGTCCTCTCAGGCAGCCCACAAGAAGTGAAACTAAGTAGAGTGCTCATTATTTAAAAGTTTATTTTATGATACATGGACTTATGATGCGAAACGAAAATACAAATGTATATATGATGAGTGTTTAGACTGGCTATTTGTGTAATGCAATGCCTCGTGCTTGTAACTGAAGTTCAAAGCGTTTATTGAGACGCACACCCTTTAACATGTTGCGGGCATTTTCACGAACGGGTTGCCTGGTAGTATGTACCACTTCTTTGACTGCATTTTTTTCTTGGCGCTTTGGAGGTTGGTATCTAAAAGTTGGCTTTGTTATCGTTTTTATGGTTGGCACAACTACGTTCTTTAAGGGAGTTCTGTTATTTGTAAATTTGGCGGGTGGAACAACTATGTTCTTCAGCGGAGTTCTGACGTTTTTCAGAGTTGAATCCCCAACAAAACGGAATGGCATCTTGCCTGAAAAATAAGCATCGCGTGTGAAATGGTTACCCATTTTTATTTCTCAAAACAGTTATCTCTTTTGCAAAACTTTTGAAAAACTGTGGTTTGATCTCCAAATTCAGTGAAGGCATTTGAATTTGGAGATTTGCATATTTGCATTTTATAAAAGTAGATTTAATATAAAAAACACTCTTACAGTATAAACAATTTAATTTATGGAAAAGTAATGGCCAACTTACCAGAAACTGTTGGAATTTTAGATTGTGTGGCACGTGTTGTTCTTAATACCGGGGCAAAGTTAAGATTCATCGTTGATGTGCTTATTACCGTAGGTTTGAACACGTTAGAATGTTTAACTGCAGGGCTCTGAAACAGGTCAAAAAACAAAAACAATTACCAAGTGTTGAAAGGCAAGAAGAATTCAAATTTTAGACTTCGGAATACCTGCTTGGCAAATTTCAGTCCAAGTGATCGCACACTCTTTACACTTTGCTGGTGGCTTCTGTGTTTCTCTACGCGTGCTGCTTTTTTTGCAACATAAACGTCCAGAGAATCCATTTTTTCAAATGCCTTTTCGTGCAACCTTCGAAAATCTGTCCAGAAAGTGAAATATTTGACGTCACATAATTAGGATATACAGCATATTTAAAATGGTATTTTTGTTTAAAGCTGTGAAAATGTATTATTGTTGCAGTCTCATAATTATTATTCAAATAACTTCAACATATACAGTATATGGCTTACAGATTTATCATAAAATGTTATTGTCAATGAAATGCTTCAACAAAAATGGAATTTGCCAAAAGATTTGCATCGGAATGCGAATTCATTTATTGTTTATCAATGAAATCTATCACAGTAAATCTTAACAAAGTGTGAGATGGAATTTATGCAGCAATCATGACATTTTTAATTATAGTAAGTCTTACTTGGGGTAGCGCAGATACGTGTTCTTTTATGTTCTTGAACAGGAATTTTACTTCTGGTGTTCATAACCTTTTCTTTGTCAGGTTTTGTGATTGGTGCTGTTGTAATTGAATTTATTTTTGCAACATCTTTGGCAGTGTCCACATCTAGTACTAACGTGGTTTCTGGAGTTAGCTCGTAGGTCCTGCGGCGAGCTTTGGAAACTGCAGCTGGAGTTTTTGGGGTATCTCCAGGGAGCATCGGAGGCTGCTCTGAGATTGAAAGCATCCTCGTATTATCGAGACTGGAATTGTTGTCACTGTTCTGTTGATTAGCCTTCTCCAGAATGGCATCAATCAATTTGTTGGCCTAAAATGGATAACGTTTTTAAAAGACCAAAAAAAACTGACTTTTTAAGGAGGAATCTTAAGATTCACCCAATCTAGTATATGTGATATTGCAATATTTACATTTTCTTAAAAAATATCTGGCAGACGAAGATCATGACAAATAATGGAAAAAATGGCCAAAAATGTAACATGACTACTGTAGTACTTTTCTAATCGCATGCTAAACATCAGGATTTGCATTTTGATTGCAGTAAGTATATGCATGCAGATAATTCTTTGATCGTCAACTTGTAAATTTTAACTATTGCTTATTTTTAAATCTATCCCGACATTCGCCTAGAAATAATCTAGAAATCCAGCTAACCGAAAATGGCAGTCGTGAAGCCATGCGAACAAAAGGAATACGTTAATTAATTAGTTTATAAACAGCGATAACTTTGAATGAACTTGTAAGCCAATTGGCGTGCCGATTTTTCACGCGTGATTTTACGATTGCCAAAAGTGCTTTTCGTAAAGCTTCTATCTGAGAACCCATATTCCTCGTCTATGGCGTCTAGGCCTACATGCCACAGTATTCATGTGCTATTTTTGCTTACCTTGAGATTGCCTTTTATATTGAATTTTTTTGCATGTGCTCTCAATTCACTATACTTCATTTCTCGAAGTTTAATAATATCAATATCGTGACTTTCGTCCATTTTTCTTAAATAAGTCCAACAGTAGGCACAGTGCAGTAGGGCTTGATAACTGGTTAGGTCAAATAATCAAATTTGAAATTTCCCGGAGCCAGCTTCCATTGGCTGATGTTGGTCAGCTGACCTCCCCTCCTGTAAAGTGTCGCCCCCTGGCGTTAAAAGCTTCCTCGGGATTGTACCAATTCATTAAAGGGGGCATTCTTGTGGTGGATATTTTATGGGAAATTTAAATTAATTTTCCGAAGACATGCAGTTTTGAGCATAAAATTAACTTTTCAACGACTTTTTTCCTATAGATAACGACGGGAAATGCGAATTTCACTATTTAAAACATCTCAAATTGGCCAAAAATGTTTTCTCATGACAAAAGATCAGTTCATAACAGATAGTAATTAGCACGGAATAGCACCTCTTTAATATTTTATTCTCCCATTATAGGCCCATCTGCTTAACTCTGGCATATAGAATTTACACTTTTAAAACTTTAAAAGTGAACCCAATAAACTTCCATCGTTTTAAACGATAGGAATTTATGTTTAAACAAAAAACATTTAAAAACCATTATTTCGTTTTCAAATCGTTTATTTTACATATTTAGTTTACATCAATATAACTACACAGTGCATTCAAAAGCCAGCATTTTTGGCTCGATGAAGTTATCTATCTTGACCGCTTAATCTGGTGAGGTGTCATCATTAGTCTCTCCTCTTGTAATCGTCCAGATGAGCCAGGACCCACAATGGAGTTGCACATAACGAAGTGCATATCACAAGAGACAATGCAACTTTCTCCTAGAAAAAACAAACGAGTTTATTAATTACTAAGAGGGAAATTATAGCTGGACAGCTATTAAAATTTAAAGATGGGTTCATGAATAAAAGGAGCTGCAGAAAGATGCTGGGGCCCTGAAATCCTACAAACTGCAGGTATATATCACAAAAGATTACCTCAGACGTTAATATTTAAATTATACTACCTCTCTCATTACTGTTTAATCTCATTCAAAGCTTGAAAACCCTAAGTACTATTGGACTGTGCAGCCAAGACTGATGGATATCAGTTTATACTCCCACCACTTGGGAATTAGCCTTCAACAAAACTTAAAAATATCACACAGATCTGGCCACATATGTAGCTGTAACTAGGGGAAAAGCTGTACTTAGTTATTAAATGACAAAATTGAAAGAGAACATGACTCCAAATTGATCAACTTGTCCTCAGAACTCATAAATGCTCTATACTGCAATGATTCCACCTTGACTTCGCTGGGACCAAATGACCTCATCGCCCTCTGAGGGATGAATATTCTACGCAGATTTAGCTCATGCGTGAGGGGAAACTGGTGAAAATGTGTAGTGAACATGTGAAACCCTAATTTCGAAAGCATTTTACCCGTATAAATTGAAAAAAATAAAACCCATTGGAGTATTTACCGCGAATGGGATGCGAGTTTGTGGAGGACCTACTACCAGATAATTTCTAACTGGCACGTAGTTCGCTCTAATCGCTACAGCATTCTTCGCAACTGCTCTTGCAATTGGCAACATTCTCGAAATTGAAGAGACAAACGCAAAAGTAAAACAGCAACTTTCTGATTTTGCAAGCTCGACCTTCTCTTCGTGCTCGATGAAAAATGGCTGCCAGTGACAAGACGATCAGATGAAATCCTTCGGGAAAATTTAATTCATCATTTGCAAACAAAGTGTTAACAAATTTTAGATGATTTCTAAATATTTAATTAATCTTGTTTTTCTACATACATAGTTAACGATTTAAAATCATAATTTTAAACAATAAATACCTAATCTTAAATAATTTCATGAAATAGGTTAGTTGATCACATAACCTGAATGGAATCATTTCATGCTATAAATATGAAGACGATTTTCGAAATCGCCATATTGGAACACTCGGAGAGATGAACCGTTGTAGGCAGACGACATGTAACACATTGTAAGCCGGTAACACATTAAAATCAGTAAATCAACAAATTATATCTGAAAAGAAGTGGATTCGAATAATTATGAACCATTGAATATACGAACAGTAAAAAGGAATAGTTTTAATATTAAATATAATGGCGTCGATCGTTTTATAGTTTCGCATTTGTCTTGTATTTTTTAAATCGATTAGCTATGTCGGCTTACTCATACGAGCTATTAGAAGACGTGTTGTATCATCTTGCAACGATCAGAAATATTTTCTTGATTCATGAAATAGGTTAAAATATACACCACTATATTTTTTAATTACATATTTGAAGAAATAGGATTTTGTAAACGCATGTATCGTATTTTCAGTAAAATAATGCCTCGGGTTGTTCATGACGTTTGCTTCCACTGAGATACGCAATATGGTGGACAATAATTAGCCGTCAGAGAGCGCTAATGTCGCCGCTGTTATCGAGCACCACGGAAGGCATCGAAAGGAACGCGATAATAGTCTGAAATTTCGTTAAAAAATTGCTCGTTCTGTTGTAGAAATGGACGTAAAAATGCGTGGACCTAGAATCGTGTGCTGCGAGTGAAGTGAACGTGGTAAAGTAGCAAAAATCTGCTGAAAACAAGACCGAGACGCTCGCTTTAGATGTCGATTGTTGATTGCGTTTCTGCTTCATGTCTGAATCCAGTGTACGTGTATGCCTTTTGGAAAAGGAAATTATGGCAACAGCTATTAGCGTAGGTAAGTCGAACGAACGTTGTTTTTTTAATTTTATTTGAATACGTTGTCTGTTCTTTAAATACACGAACAACGTACAGTTCGTGCAGTTGATGAAAAACCGCAGTTTCCAAATCAACAGCGCCTGGCAATGGCAGGTTGTCACTCATCAGTGGGGAGTAAAAAAAAACAAAGAAAAATGAGCCACATTTGTGATTCAGATCATCACCGGGGTTTTAAATACTAATTAGGGCTGCCATTGATTTGTCAGGGATCATCTTAGGCCTGAAAACTGTTATTTCTGCTCGACGTAACCATTTTCTTAACCTTCGTCCGCTGGTGTAGTGTGTACCTATCAGGAGTATTTATGTCATAAATTTGTTGGGGTTCACCTCAGGTCATCAGAAAGGTTTTAATCTTGGACGGTGTGCAACTAGCGCTAAATTTGTTTTGGCGAATTGTCAATTGTACTGTTTCTTTTATGATCTTAAAGCCATGGGGACGTTAATATTAATCGTTTTTGGGGCCTGTAGATGGCATTTTGCAGTTTCATGTTTTAATGGAAGCGTTGTGGCATGTTCAGCTTTTAGAGTGAAAAGAAAAAAATCCAGGCCATTACATGTCTGTAGACTGAAGTTAAAATGTGGTGAAGTTTGAACTACTTCAACAATTCATGTCGTATTTGAGTTGCTGACAGAAAATATTGCCCATCATGATGTGTTGTTGTTATCCATTATAAAATTACCACGTTGATTTTTTTTTAATATGAAATGGCACGATAATACAAAGATTATTCAAAGATTTCTGTAGGAAATTTCATCCTTGCATGTACGCTTGGTCTAAAAAGACATGCATTTGATGTTTAGTATCCAGATAGCGGCTAGTCGCAAAGTAATCGTTAAGATCATGTTGTGACCAAAATGTTCGAAAGTTCGCTCGGTAATGTGAAATTTTTAATGGACATAGATATAGTGTATTATCGTGGTTTTTTTCAATCCATGATCGACTATGTAGGCCAATTGATTACGGCAATTTGGGAAAAAGTATCTTATTTCAGTTTAAATAACCTATTTAACAGGTCAAGATGTTTGTATAAAAAAAAATAATCTTTGCATTCATCGTTGACTTAGCTTACATCACTCTTTTGTTGAAGGATTACGGCTATGAACACATTTTCTGAATAGGACATATTTATTGTAGCAGATAAGGGAACAATGCGTAAGCAAATGTTTATTTTTAGTTTATAAGTCAGCTATAATTTTTTTGTGTTAAAATTATACTGACTTCAGAGGTTTAATTGTTAATCATTTGTCCTGTATATACAGTACATGTACATTGTAGGCTACTTTTGACGAAAAACACCGTTTGTCATTAGGGTGCCAGTATTAGTGAATTTCGACATCTGCCAGGTACATGTATCCATGTTTACTTCGATACATTTGAAGCTTTATTCAGCACATGTCTGTTACAATGCCATTGATCGGCAGCCTTTTATACTATATATATACGGTCGTACGTTATTCTAGCTGATTAAATAGCCAATTTTTCTATTTCGTGTATTTTTTTGTGTTAGAAACCATATGTACATTGTATGTGTCAACAAACACCTCTTTATCTACGGTTGTGGTAACCTTTTTGATTTCTGTCAATGAAATATACATGTAATGTACAGATGTTGGGTATCTAAAATGTAATACTTGTACATGGAGATGATTAAGACAATTACTTTTACTAGGCTCTAGCTTTCTGCAAATACAAAATATTGCTATGGTTCCAGAATCAGTTTCCACTGTCCAAGATAGATTGGACGATATCATAGAAACATGTTGCATATCGCTTGCTTAAAAATTGCCCAGATGTTATCCCAGATTTCCTTTCAAACATGTTAAAATGAGACGTTTGTGAACAAACAAGTTTGCATCAACATGTTCCTCTAATTATCTTAAGCATTTCACCATATTTCATGTGCCTTTGTCAAGTTACATAAATAAAAATGTGGTCAGAATGAAATGAAATTCGGGAGACATCAACTTGAAGCACATAGGCTACAGTATTACAAAAGGTTTAAAACAACTATAGGCTGATTTATTTACTAACAACTGCATGGTCTGCATAGTTTGTACGGATTTATATTAGATAACTGGTATTCGCACAACTATGATGCATATGTAATGCGTTGCTATGAGAAAAGTTTCGGGCAAATGACAAGGCCTTTAATTCTCTTCAAACTCGGGGAATAGATTCGCGAGCTGCATGGTAGTTGGTATAATGGTAATTAGCACTTTTCATCTTGCTGATGGCAATGGCAACCGCTTGCCATTTAAATTTTCAACAAGTCAACCAGTGAGATACCGTCTTTTGATGGATGCTATAGCGATAGGGATACACTTTTATTTACGCTGCAACTGGAAAGATGCGTGCAATTCAATTACATAAAGTGCCCTACAGCCAGAATCAGAAATGTCATTTAGCAGGAAACATACTGAAAATGGAGAGAAGAATTGTCGCATGCAGCCGGCAAAAGCTTAAACATTGCCGTTGAATTGAATAAGTGTTGCAAGGGCATTGCTATACTTAATGTGCGTGATGTAAGAATGATGCCTCCTGTGGAGTAATGTATTCAGGGGTATTACGCGACTAGCTCACTCTACGAATTCAACCTGATGGCCGGCACTGTCCGAACAAGGAGGAAGTGTCGTTTAACTTGATTTATCGTAGGTATATCTGTTGAGCAAGGTTGCTGAGAAATTCAAATGAAATATACGCGCCTATTCATTCGCGTTTTACCGAAATTAATGTTTTAGAACTATGTTTGGGCACTGAAGGGTAACATTCAAATCAGGAAATGCGTGCCTGATAAGCATTTCAGTGTGAACATTTATGAACTTTCTCCCTGTTCATTAAAAAAACAACTTTTAGCCATTTCTAATTTTTAGACTCTGCATAGACGTTTACATGGAGATGCAATTTCGGTAATGGACATCCTTACGCAGAGTTACGTACTGTACGAGTCGACATCACTTGACCTTTTCATCAAATGATCAGCTAAAAAACATGCTTCTCGGTATGTTCTGCCAATGCATCGAATTAAGTCACGTGATACCGACATGATTAGCAGCTAAAAAACGTGCCTCCTGGTACGTTCTGCCAATGACAGATGCAATACTGTCAGTATGCATTCACTGTAGCATTGAACTCTAACAAGAAAGGTGAACAAGGAACCCCGTTTATCAAAATCTCCTCATTGCAAGAGAAGGAGTTATGGTGCAAAATAGCAAGTGTTTATCTCTGTATTTCAATGCGCATTTAGTTTCTGAAACGTTTTTTGTGATCGTAAAGTTGTGAATGAATTAGCCGGTGTGCCCATTTCAGGAAGTCTTCTATGCATGAAAGGTGCTAAAACCCACGTAAGTTCTTTAAAAAATGTTTAATAGTGAATGTTTCATGCTCTAAATTCATGGCGTAAATTCATTGGGGGATGTCGAATTGTGAAACTTTTGAGTCATTTCTGGAAAACTTTAGGAGAAACTGTCAGTTGTCAGGATATGCCAAAGGTGTCCTAATCGGGAGATTTTCTAGATTCACTTATGAAATCTTTTTGGATACATCTCGTGATGTAAAGTTGAGGAACGACAAAGACGGTTAAAAGGCGTTGTTGGTATTTTCATAAAAGATTAGCTAACTGAATCTTATCCAGAAATCCCTTTCGGGGTTAGCTAATCCCTTAGGATTTTATGTTCGACCTAAATTGCCAGTGGTCTGCACTGCTTGTTTTGTTTTTTCAATACTAGTTTTTTCCTGAGAAATGTGTGCTGCAACTGGATGATATAAATACACGAGCACATGTTTTTTTGTTTCTACTAGCGCTCGTTATTATTTTACAATGTTTATACGTTGCATTTTGGTCATCGTCGGAGGGTGCTGCGTGCTCAGCATTGTCATTACAGACAGTTCGCAATCACCCGCTATAAAATTAATTGCGAGGATTAATTAGATCCAGGTAGGCTCAATAAAACACAAAGAGGTTTAAGACTACGCTTCAATGGAAGGGGGTTCATCACTGATGTATTGCACGAAGTAACAATGCAACTTTTAAGCCGTCAAAGTTGGGCTAAGAATAGCTTGTAAAACTGAGAAAGAAACCATATGTTTGGCTGACCTCAATTATGTTTGGTCTACGCCAGGAGCAGGACGTTTTTGCATTGCTATTTTCTTTAACAATGAACTTTTTGCTCTGACTGAGAGATAAACTAGGCTGATGTTCTGCTCTGTTCAGAAATTATTTCATTTTTACTCGCCTTACATAAACTCTATGCTTAATTGTTGTTTTTTCCAAAAAATTGCTATTTAGGTCAATATTTATACACATGTATTCCACATTTTCTTTGAAGTTTAATAGCGCAGAATAAGGAACAGCCTTTGTTATGAAACATTGTTTATTATATCGTGAGCGCGATGAATAAAAGGATTATGCAGACTGGAAAATGTGGAAGAAAAATGTAAAGAAATATCTAACTCTTTGATAAATGTTTGTCTTTGGACTTGTTAATAGCGTCATCAATAATGTGATTCAGACATTGACTAAACGCTAAGGTACAGCTGTGGATGAGTAATTGTGAAAGTGGAATTTTCGTCAATACAGAAACGGGGTTTACTACCTAGGTTACCTAAATTAATATGCGCACATTGCATTTTTGGCTATAAAGTTTTTTTTACGGATGCAAAACAAGTTCAGCAGCAGACCGATATCAGGTCAACCCGTGTGAATAGCTGGTTCATGGACAAATCAACTAGGTTATGGAAAAAACATGTTGTTAAAACGAAGCTATTCAGTGTGGGCATCGGATAGGTGAGTGTCGTATTTCCATTATCAAATCCATGGCACTTTCGAGGCAAGGCGGCCTTGGCCTTGCTGACATTTCACCAAGACTCGATGCTCGGTGACATTTCGCCAGGACGTGAGGCTACTTTTCTACTTGTACCTTTTTTTGAGGTTTGCATTGTCGAATAATTTGCATTCAAATTCATTATTAGGAGCCTATCTTTGGCAAGATAAATATTAACGAGCTTTAATCCGGATTAAACTGGCGGACAAGTTTGATCCCTTTCTTCAATTTTGGTCTACATTGCAAGAAGTATGTCTTTATGCGTTGTATACACAGAATATCAAATTCAATAATTCTCAACTCAAACATTATTATCTTGAAATCCACGTTTTTTTTTTCTTTTTCTTCAGATAAGTAGTTATCATTCAGAACCCGCTTAACCCAGATTAACTAATGTCGGGAGATCCGATTTACTGTAATTCCAATTTTCCTTTTGAAATCGTTTAAGAAGAAGGGTGTTTTATTAAACATCGCTGCTTTACAGCTAGACCGAAATCAGTGTCCATGGTGCATGGGTCATGACGCAAGATATTCGTACGGCATCCATGGTGGGCGGGTCGCGTAATGCAATTGCTATATGAGCTTATGGATTTGCTGGTAGCAATATACTCAGACAATGTAATTGCGGACGTGTACAATTCTCCATGGAGATTCCACAGGGTACACATAATCCCCGTGCCTACCGTTCTTATTAAATCTCCGAGATTTGTGCTTGTCATTGCATGCGCATATTGCCGAAAAAGGTCGCCTCCATTCACAAGTTGGTTGACAGATTTGGCCCGAATGTATACAGATTTCGCAAATTCCATAAATGACACAGCATACGGATAAAACTCGAATGGCACGAGTGCTGTCAGCCATGTTTAAAACTATAAGCCCATTTTTTTTTTTTTTTTTTGCATCTGAAATCTTCTTGAACATGCTTAGGATTTGGGAAGACGGATTCCAATGCAATGTTTATTGACGTCAGGTCATGCTAGCGTACCTATTAATGTTTCATTTGACTATCAGATACATTCTGTCTTGGGCTTACAAATCGGATTTCATGGAATATGGCTGCTTCGAACGTACCATGGTAGCAAGACGCATGTGACTCTGGGGCTTCCCAGCATTCGTCTGTGATGATGGCCGTTGCAATTTCAAGCTATATGCACAGTATAGGCGCGTTCGTAAATGTTGCTAATGTTAATATCATTTTAATTATGGTCTGGCTTATGCTTAATGCGTGATTTAATTGCAGCGTGTAAGATGCAACTATTCGAAGCATGCATGTTATTATGGAAAAGGCTATTATGCAAATCCAATGCATTATGCTTAAAGTGTTAATGGGCTAGATTTAATGGATAAACGTTCGCTTAATTATATTTTGGAATCTAAAATACTGCCAGAAAATCAACAGTGCGTCAACGTGTGATTCTCACTTTTATTGTTTGAAAAGGATTAAAGTTCCCCGTGTATTTCCGCACCGAGATTAAATTGATTTCGACTCGAGCTGCGTGCATAGCGCGAAACATTTTTTTTCCGGAAGGGCAATGAAGGAAGTTGGAGGTGCACACCAATAATGTTATTACATGTATTTTTTCGAGTGCCATATAAGGACAAACATTGATCAGTAAATAACTTTGTTGATGCATCTAGAACCGTCTTGGAACTGTTACAATATATCGTGTAAAGTTTTTGACCTAAGCTTGTAAGATACGATCATATTTGACAATATTAACCATAACGACAAAATCAGAAGTAAACCAGAATGGCCAAAATGAGTTTCTAATACAATCGGCCTTTTTTCGTCCATAAAATGCCACGGAAATTATTAACATACCTGTATTCGCATTTTATTCAATTTTGCACATGTTATTTTCTGGATTTTCTACCGGATGTGATGAGAGTCGACCATTGACGGACAGACGGAATGCCTCCAGATGCCATTTTTCATTATAATATCAGAAAAAAATGTTGGAAACTTTAGAAAATTGTTCGAAATTAAAAAAAAAAATCTATCGCAATTTTTGGAAAATCTCACAGTTTTGAAAACGTTTGCAATTTTTGGAAAATTTCGTTTGGAAAAAAAAAACCGTTTGAAATGTTTTTAAAATGATTCCAAACATGGTTGGAACTGAGCGTTATACCATCCAAAATGATCCACGTTAAATCTCCGAAAGTAATATTAATTACTACGGCAACAATTATGAGGTACACCTCCAATTAAACGCCGTGTTTAAGTTAAATGAGGTCACCTCCAATTATCCATGCATGAGCGACCCTGTCACCAGCCGCCATGACACTTTCATGGTCCATTGCGCTGAATATCTCCGATGGGTGCATGTCCTGATGTGCATGTCTTAATTTGAGTTTTGCGCAAAAATATGTTACATGTACTTTTTCGATTCCGAATTGTCTAACCTTTCGTGGGTACTCAGGCTTAATTGGAAGCTGGGTTATTACCCGGATGCCATATGCGTCTGCTCGAATCTTTTATCCTTTTGCCGTGTTTGCGTCCTAATGAAATATTGGCAATCGTAAAAATAAATATTGCCTTGTTATGTAAGCCCTGTATATCTGCCCCACTGCGCTGTTCATTGCCAAAATCAGTGCAGATAGAGCGAGCTCGTACGGAGGATTTGTGCACGAAAGCCGCATACACGCAACTACTAAAGTATGTGGGGCCCTGATTACGTTTTAATGAAGCTCACGCACATTTGGAAACATCACTCGTGGGAACATCATTCTTGTTCTATGAATAATACACCGCGTATATTTCTGCGCTGGAGCGCGCCGGAAGACCATTTCGGTAACCAGAATGTGGCTAGTCTAGGCAAAATTCAAATTTAGGTGCGTGCATTTCACCTAAGTCTGCAGTTGTCATAATGGCGAAACACCAACAATTTTAAAATTCACGGCTTGGGATATCTGTAATGCCTATCCAGAATTCAGATTAAATTCATGGACTCGCATATAAATGGCAAACAAGTGGGGCAAATTACGTCTAGGGACGAGAAAAAAACAAGACGTTTGGCAAAATGACCTTTAGCGAGAGAAATTGCTCGAGCAATGCTAGGCATCGCCAAGACTACTCTTGCATTGTTGTAACGTAATATTCTTAAATTATGCTCGCAACTTAGAATAACGGCAATGTGAAACGACTATATATATAGCAACTTTTCACCTGAAACAAAACCAACTTTGAAATTATAATGGCAGTGCCAGAAGCAGACGTCTAATGTAGCAATCTAACTCGCGTCTGGATATAAGCACAATGGGTGATGGCTTTTCTAATGCTGATGCAGTGTCATTTACGAGCCTGGTGTTATTTATTAACGTCTCAATTCCACACTTCATTTTGATTCCTTTATCGATAATAATAACAACTTACGAGTCTCGAATTATTGGCATTATTCTTTTATGACCTGTACTTAGTATTATGATGGGCTTATCATACTTTTCTACCTGAATAGATTACTGCCATGTTAAAATCGTTATCAACATCGAAAACTTTAAAAGAGCAAGCAATTGAAGTATTTTTATCTATTGATCGTAAAATATATTATATATCCAAATGTATGAATCATATAATTACATAAAATTATACACGCTAATTTTTAAAAATCTACACGAATTTGGTTATCACATGGAATGTGATAACCGTGCAGTTACATCATGAAGAGGTTGGTGCCTGGAATCTCAAAATTTAGAAAAAATATCGTGTGTTCACTTCAATATGATTATACATGCATGTATGTATAGAAGAAGCTTCATTCGGAGATTGCAATGTTATGGTGATGACTTTTGAGCAACATCTGAGCCAACTCAGACAGACTAGTCTGTCCTTTTGCATTATTGAATATTCGCAAAGCTTCTGTCTGTATACGGTGATATCATATTCACTGTTGGTTGAAGCGTCATAATCTGCTAAACGTTTCCTAGCTTCGCTTACAATCGATGATACAGAAGGAATTCTCCAAATAGTTTCATTTTTTTTTTGTCCTTGAATATACTGTAGCTGCATGATTGCTCAGTTAAGCCTTGTTCGCACGGACACCTAAGTGTCTCCTAAGTCTGAAAAAGTTAGGAGAGAGTCACCTAAGTGGACGT
>JAQGAO010001954.1:0-21731 GCA_034697705.1 Ommatoiulus sabulosus | reverse complement strand
AAGTTGCGTGCCATTACATTATAGTGCAGACCAACCATATAATTTTTTTTCTTCCACTTATAGAGATTTTCGAGATACAGAAGTTTGAGTTAGAGAAGTTTCACTGTATGTGAAATCTTTGCGAAAAAATTATAATAATGCTGTCAATGCCTTGATTAACGGTAACAAACAAGCTGGTTTTAGTGAAACAGTTACTACCAGCATGCTTTATTTGCAATTTTAAAGCGCTTTTACTATCGAGGATGGAGGTTGGCCAGATGAACTTCCTAAGCTAACAAACAAACTAATGTCAAAAATAGTGTTTAGCTGACAATGATGCAGTGCTTAATCTCCTTTTATCTCTCAATGAAAATAAGTCATCAGGACCTGAAAAACTCACCTAGAGTTCTAACTCCATTCCTGACTGACTTATTTCAACATTCATTAGATTCTGGAGCAGTTCCACAGGAATGGAAGGAAGAATGTATCTATCCCATTTTCAAATCTGGTTCTGAGTTTGATCCATCCAATTATCGCACTATATGAATCATTTAAGTAGCCATGTTCTGATCAGTGATACACAGCATGGTTTTAGAAAGGGTCGATCTTGCGAAACCCCGTTCACTTTATTTGCACAAGAAATTCTGACTAAATTGGATGTAGGAAAAGAGATTGATGTTGTATTCATTGACTTTGCCAAAGCATTTGATACTGATCCTTACCAAAAATTATTGCACAGATTAAATCTTTTGGCCTTAATGAACACACACTATTGTGGATCAAATCCTTTTTGTCAAATTGTAGACAAAAATATGGGAAAAGATGGTAAAGAATCTAGGTGGGTTAATGTACAATCTGGGGTACCGCAGGGCAGTGTCTTAGGTACTCTACTGTTCCTGTGGTTTATTGACGACCTGCTGAATCTTTTTTCTTGTAAATCTAAATTTTTTGCCGATGGTTCTGCACTATATGATGAGGTAAGAGTTGGGGATCCATCTAGCTTGCAAAGGGACCTTGACATTATATCCAACTGCTGCGTTACCCAGTAGCTTAAGCTCTATAAGAAGGTGTTTAGTCATGAGGATCTCCCAAAAAAGGGCTTAAATCACACCTGACTACAATCTAAGTGGTGTTCTTTTAAATGTTGTTTCGAGTGTAAAGTATTGGGACTTTACAAAATGTGCTGGGGTACACATATTAACAAAATAACTTTCACGACAAGTCAACGCCTTAGATTTGTCCAAAGAATCATTAGAAATTTTCCTCAACATGTTAAAGAGATTGGATACTTGTCATTAGTCCAACCTCTTCTCAAGTATTGCTCCCCTATTTGGAATCCCTACAGGGTGGGTAGAGCCCAGGAACTTGAAATGGTGCAGCGGAGAGCAGCTAGATTTGTCACGGGTAAATATCAGCGAGATTAGAGCATTTCCCAATTGATCGAGTGTCTCCAGTGGGATTCATTGCGATTAAGACTGGAGGCTTAATGCATGGGCCTGTTTGTAAAATTTAATTTGTCTGGTAATTCAAGCATGGTGGTGTAAATCTTTAAATGTAACCACCGAGGTGTCAGAAGCTGTCATTCCAATTTTACTTAGGGAACTCCGAGCCCCTCGGATCCATTCTATTTGTCGTATTTATTGCATGCCAGTAGACGTTGAAACTATCTTCCAAAGGATAGCCTTAAGCTTATGGAAATTTAAGTTTGCGATGATTTTGGGGTCCACGCTAATGCGGTGGTAACTACCGAATAATTTGGGTTGATGGATTACAACCCCCTACCACATGATTTTCTTTTGTTGATAGTAAAGTAATGGGTTGAATTGAATTAAAGTGCAAAAGTGGAGTTTTAAAAATAAATTTTGTAAATTCAAAATAATGGTAAAATTAACATTCTTTAATGTAATGGTATGGCTTGGATGTGGCCCCACTGATGGTGTCATATGTATCAGAACATCGCTGGTCTCTGGTGATGACTTGATTTCTGTCTGCTGGTCCACCTTGTATAAATTATTGTTCGATTTCGGTCAGATCACGCTTCTAATTTTGGTCTCCTATCTTTTTGGAATAAGAGAAAAGCAGTTATGTTGTAACGTGTGCTTGTTTATGTCCACAATGTACGGCCGAGGTTTGCCATTTTTTCTGGTTATGAAGTCCGAGCATCGCAGATCAATGATTTAAACTTTTTTGCATGCCTTTAAATCCTGTAGATTACATACTCCATGTCATCAATCAAACCTATGCTTTTGTGTAAAGATCGTTTATCTCCTCTCCCTCTCAAGACATGTCTGGAGTCTTCGGGTCAAGTGAAGAAGATTTGATAGGCACTGCCGTGCACAATTTGCATTTCATCAAGAGTTCTGCAGGTGAGAAGCTGTTGGCCAGGAGATTTGCTTGGTAACTCTGCAAAGCTTTGAAGCAGTCCTGAGACTTTTTCAGACAGTGCTTGATTATTTTTACTCTTGCCTTGGCTAATCCGTTGTTTTGTGGAAACTTATGGCTGACAGTCAGATAATTGAATCCTCATTCTTTACCAAGCTTGGTGAATTCTGATGTCAGCAACGGTCCCGAGTAAGTTCCATTATCGCTGAAACCATCTCCTGTGTGCCATGTCTTGTGAAAAAAGCTTACAGGATAACGATCACTTCTGATTCTGTCGTGGTCTTTAGCTGTTTGATTTCCGAATATCTTGAGTAATAGTTGCTTTCTAGCAAGTACCATTTGACATTGAACTTATACAGTTCCATTCTAAGCTTTTGCAATGGCAGTTCTTAAAACTTAGATGGTTTCATTGGTTCATGATGATTTGTAGCCTCCATCACACATTGAGTGCAATTTCTTACTAGTGCTTTAATGTCGGTTGAAATCCCTGGCCACCACTCTGAAGTTCTTACCCTTGCTTGGCATTTTACGATTCCTAGGGGTCCTTCAGGGTTTTTGCTTATAATAAATCTTCTCATCTCTGCTTGCCAATAGTCCTTTTGTTCGGTCGGAAGGGCCTGTTCTCCTGGCCAACCATGTAGACTATATTCTTCAAGTTGTTTGCCGTTTGGATCTCGCTGTTGCGTCTCCACTATCTGACATAACTTCTCATCAGTGACTGGAAGATGAGTCTTGTCCATCTGGACATATGCAATCACGCATGCATCCAATTTTTCTTCAACGTCCCTTTCCTCCCCGTTGGTAGATAATGGACGTCGTGATAGGATATCAGCTGTGCCGATCTTCTTTCCTGGGATTTGCGTCACTTCATAGTGGTATTTTTCCAGTCACATTCGGATGCTTTGAAGTTTAGGAGTCAGATTATGAATAGCTTTGGTCATCAATATTGGTTCAAGTGGTTTGTGGTTGGTCTGGAGGTGTACATTGATTTTTGTAATGAAATCCCGAAATCGCTTGCAGGTTAACATCAATGCATAACCTGCTTTCTCCAATTGTGCCCAGTTGTGATGATGTTTAGTAAAGATTATTTTGCACGTGCGTTGGCCTTTAATTTATATCAAATTGCAGTTGTTGCAGAACAGCCCTCACTCCATATGAGGATGCATCAGCTGATACCGTCTTCCTAGATTGGCAAATCATGCCAATGTCGGAGCTTGAGTCAGTACTGCATTAATATCATTTGTCAGATTAAGAATAAATCACCTTAGATAGTTTTCAGATCCTGGTAAACTTCTCAGCTCTGGAATATTCTGTCTTGTCCATCTTTTTGATTGCCTCCACATGGTCTTCATCAATATGTATGCCATCTTGGTCAATGATGTGTCCAAGGAACTTGATCCTCGTAGCGCCAAATGTTCATTTTTCATAGTTAAATGTAACCTCTGCTGCTAGCAGTCGGTTCAAGACCTTCCGTAAGCTCTCATTGTGTTCAGCAATAATATCTTCATGTACTACAATGATAAACATCATGTATCTTCAAGTGGTAATGGCCTCCACTCGGTCTTTATCAATCATCGGTCTACCATGATGTCATCAATGTTGACTTCAATGCCTTCCAGTCCATCTAAGATTGGCATCATTTTTTTAAAGAACTTTGGAGCTGTCTTAATACCGAAAGGAAGTTGTTTGAACTTGTACCTTCCAAATGGTGTTATGAAAGTCGTGAGCTTCTGAGCTTTATTCGCTTTGCCAGAATCCATGATTGACATCCCGCTTCGACAAGTATTTGGCTGTTCATAACAGTCCCAACACGTTTTCATTAGATGGCGTTGGATTGCTTCTGTTATGCTTCGGTACCAGAACTAGACCAGCGCAGCAATCTGTCGGTTTGTCAGACGATTAAAATTACATCCATCAATACCTTCCAGGAGTTGTGGAATTCGGATACGTTGAGCTTGTAGTTACACCTGTTCAGACTTGTTAGTCAACTAGTTGGTTATGGCCAGCGTGAGATCGCTGCGAAGTTTGTTTCTCCGCTATCAGTCAATCCTGGAGCCGGTTTACAATCTTGTCATGGATGAAGTAATCATAAAGGATCCAAAGGCACTATAGCACCATTAGGCTATAGTAAGCAAATATGTGATGTACTCATCCATTGCCTCTCCTTTTTGTTGGCGGTTGTAGAACATGGTGCTCTTGAAAATCACATTGCGCTTTGCGATGAACTTCTTTTCGAACAACTACATCACTTTGTCATAGTCATGTTTATCATCATCCCTGAGTTTGAACCCATTAGGTAAACCTGCTTCTTCCATGGCTTCTGGTCAAAATCGGTAACTCTCATGAAACAGCTCAAATCTTTTTAGCCATTTTGTCCAGTCAGCAGAATTCAGTGAAGTTGAATTCATCAGGATGTTTTAGAGTTTTAGTACTTACCATCTTGACTTTGATATACTGGTAGACTTTCATATGCGCAAAAATGTAGCTTAAATGGCAATTTTTCTGCTAAACATGGTGAAACGAAAACAAGTATCCATGAAAGGTTGTGGCAGTGTCTGACACACAAAGCCCACTAAACCTAGATCCAAAATGTAATTTCAACATGTATTTGAAAGTCAATTTCCTTACTGGCTTATTGTTTGGCTTGGTCCTGGATAACCAATTTTAATTTCAATTGCTTAGATTATGTCCCACTGGCAATAGCTTTGCTATGGGTGTGGTCATTTGTTGTCTTGGACGAAATTCTATAGAAATATCACCATAGTTAACATCAAAATTGTTGAATACAATCACATGCATTAAAAGTTAATTATTTGCAGTAATTTTCGTTTTTCCTGTTGAATTAAATCAATCAGCATGCTTCCGGTAAACTTAACAGGACGTTTGTTTATTGCTGGAACATTGCATAAAGTTAATGTAAACTTAAATGCGCTTCTGCCTAGCGCTCAAAGGGGGCATGGCCGCATGACGCGGTGTACGAGTACAGAGCGTCCTGGTGCCATAGCAAGGTGTGGTAACATTTCCGCGGCCACCTTCTGCTGTTACTGATTTCTTTGTTTGAAATAACATTAGTAACTTAAATGCTGTTAGGTGTTGATTTAGACAATTTTTATTCATTGCTGCCTAGCCTCTAGTGCAATGTATTAGCAATAACTACATATTTCTCATTAACTTTTGATGGTGGTTAAAGGTATCAATAAATTTGAATGTGATACTGGGGTTTGTCCTTCATTTTCGTCCTCTAAAAGATCTAACATGTTCAGTGTTGAGGTTCTGTTTGGTCAAGCAATGATTAATACACACATCAACTTTATCTAGGGATCTTTTCTATAAGGTATCGAACAAGCATGAAAAAACAAATATCATGATGAAACCCTACTGGGAATTTTCATTTGAAAGTCCTCTTACCGTATCAGGGTCAGGCGGTCTGTGGTTACCAAACATTACATATCTAATCAGTAGTTTGACTAAAGGTCAGGGGAGTACAGTTCATCCATGCACACAAGCAGTTGTGAAGTAAACAGGCAAACAATTATCCAATTTTTCTTCTTTACAGCTGTGGTACTCCATTTGCCACAATGGTGCAAAGATATTTAAGCATTGATGAAAGGAATAGAGCTGTTTGGATGTTAGAGGCAGGCAGTGTTATCAGTTGTCTGTGGCATCATTTTTTATACACTGGTACAGTAAGAGAACAACACAATGGCAGACAACACATTACCACTGAGAGAAAAGACAAGTTTTTGAGACTGCAAACCAGATGACGACCAACCTATAATGCATCAGATATGATGCTGGACATGCAGCATGCGCAAATGTGAGCGATCCCACCTTCAGCGATGAAGGTGGTCTACGATCCATGCGCTCTCTTTAGATTCCAGCATTGTGTTGAACAAATCGAGCCATCTGATATGATTGGGCTGTTGAGCACATCGGTTTTATCTGGGAGCAGTGAGCCCGTGTCCTGTTCAGCGATGAATCTCGTTTTGGTCGACAACCTGACAACAGATGTACATATGTTTAGCATGCATCTGGACGTCAAACTGCCTTGCTTGTGTCCAGGAGGTGCACACATACCATGGAGGCAATGTAATGGTTCGGGTGGAAGAATAGATCTCATTTCCTTGTATGGCTTTTTGAACGCAGTTACTTTATCGCGGCATGATCATCACCCCTATGGTGGTTACATTTGCAGTAGCTATTGGTAATGGATTCTTCTTCATGCTTGACAATGCCCATCCTCATGTCGCCCATGCTGTACACAACAGGTATGATTCTAAGGGGATTGTTGTTCTTTGGTGGCCAGAGAAATCACCAGATCTCAATCCCATTGAACACATGTGGGACATGGTCCAGTGCAGCATAATATGCAGCGGTATGCCAATTGATACCAGGCCTGTACTGATAACATCTCTCCAAGCTTCATGGAGGGGCATTCCTCAAAGAGATGTTGACCACCTCATTTTAAGCATGCCAAACAGTTGCAGGGCAGTTGTAAACAACAGAGGAGGACACACAGATTACTGAATACCACTCAGGCATGTCTTTCCTGTACACATCTTGTTACAGGTGCTTTGCGAATCTTAGCCACTCTGTATCATTTCTGTATCTTTTGTTATTTCTTGCACGCATATAAAAAATGTCAGGGTCTAGGCTGTGACGTAATTGAAGATATAGTTGGGGAATCTATGTACGGTTGTCTGATGTTTTTGTGTAGTTCGATTTAGAATAATAGCTATGCATCCTTGAGTTTTGAATATGGGTGTGGATGTTAAGAGCATGATTCCTGAGGAGATGCTAGGTGACTGTTTGCAATAGTTGCTTGATGTGGACTTCATTATATTGTGATAGTTTATGATGACAGTGTGGTGGGGTCTGTGGCTGGACTGTCTTGATGAATTCATTGCCAGTAAAGAAATGTCAATTGCGTTTTGTTGGTTATTATTCTATTTAGAAGTTTTAGCCAAAAACAATTCGCTATTGATTAGGTAGAGAAAGTTTAATAAGAAGTATTAATATCAAAGTTTAATATCAAAGTAGAGAAGTTTAATAAGAATATGCTCTTGTAATATTTTTTCTGCAAGTAGTGAAAGCATGGTGCTTAATTTCTGGTTGGTTTTATTTTATAGAGTGACTATGTGTGATTTGAAATTTCCGTTGGCCTGAAAATGTATTCCCAAGTATGTCCAGCTTGGTACCACTTGTTTTCTTTTTCCACGTG
This sequence comes from Ommatoiulus sabulosus, assembly GCA_034697705.1. Taxonomy (NCBI): domain Eukaryota; kingdom Metazoa; phylum Arthropoda; class Diplopoda; order Julida; family Julidae; genus Ommatoiulus; species Ommatoiulus sabulosus. The sequence continues at coordinate 14,149 of JAQGAO010001954.1, read as the reverse complement.
TGGTTCTTACTATCTTTGATTTGTTGGTGTTGTGTTAAGTTGTTTAATTTGTAGCTATTGAGGGCTTTAAATGCTGCTCTCAGCTTGCATTTAGAAGGTGTAGTGAGAGCAATGTCACATGCATATAGAAGGCATTTGAATTTTGTACCTAAGAGGGGGTATGCCGAGTTGATTGGTGGGAATGAAGGGAGGCCTGCCTTAAACAATATAATTAATAGGGGGCTGAGTGGATCACCTTGTAAGACTTCTGAGGTGATTTTAATGGGTTGTGTTTGTCTATCTAATGCTTCAGTTACAAAGTTCAAAGATGCATTGTAAATGGAAATGTTTTGTAACAGGCTAGGTGGGAGCTAGGCCTTGGAATTTGTTCTGACAAGAAAATAGTGGTAAACTGAGTGAAAGGCTCTTGTGAGGTTGGCAAGTAGTGCGTACAGTGCTATTCGGAGTTTTGAGTTATGTTTGATAAGCAAGTTTAATAATAGAATTTGATCCTCTTTTCCCATATTACTTAGGAAGGCAGTTTGTTCTGAGGGTAAGATGTTAGCTTCATATTTTTATGCAAATTTATCTATTAAAGTTACTAAAGTTTACTTACATTTTCTATTTGTATAAAATGACCAAGTTGCTCTTGATTTGTAAATTAACTGATTTCACAGTTAGCTAGTAAATAATATTTTTTATGTAGGAGCAATGCAACTTTCAGTGTAAAATCGTGGTCCAACTGGACCAAAGTTCCAAGTAGTGGAACTGTTTCGTTGTCATTCTTATAATGCTTTTTATTTTTCATAGGGGCAAAAAGGTTCCAGAAATGCAGAATTAAATCACTTAAAGGACCACATATTAAATACATGCCACAGCTTAAAAAGGAAGTGGATTTTTCTTTTTCCCGAAGGTGGATTTTTAAGGAAACGACTTGAAGGCAGCCAAAGGTAATTGAAATTAGAATCGGCTATAATTGCAACACCTATAAAGTTGCTGATAGCATTATGAAGACACATTTTAAAGTTCCATCTTTATGCGAATAATTTATAAATTATGTAATGAACATAATTAGACTTACCTGCTAAGAAGATAATCAATCCGTGATATCGAGGCAAAGACATGCTCACCTCACCGATCGCAAATGATAAAAAAGCGACAGACAGCTGAGTGGCAGCCAAACATGGCGGCTGACCTCGGCGCATGGGGTCATCCCATGCGCCGATGCACAAAAAAAACTTTAGAATATTTTCTTTCCCTAATTGTGTTTATAATAAACACCATCAGCGCCCGCAGGAAACATAAACATACAACGTACGCGCACCTTGATGACGTCATGCTGGCAGCAGTGGCACCCTCTGGCAAAAACAAGGACAACTACCACAACAGGAAGTGCATTTTTGTCAGGCTCTAGACCACCTAGGACCCTAGTGTTTGGTGTTGCTGGAATTGTGGTGATGCCCTCTAGCAATGGTGTTTGTTTGGAACAGATCTGACAAAAATTGAGGAATTTTGCTTTTCCCTGCTCTGAATGAAGGCAAGACCTTGGGAAGTCACCATATGCTGATTCAACTGGAGGCTCAAGCTACGTTGGTGGATGTGGTATGCGTGGTGAAAAACAAACAAGTTATGCTGTTTTAACAATTGCTAAGTGGTTTTGGCAATTAAGTTGGAAACCTTTGGCCTTTACTAATGGGGAAGGACTATAAAAGTACCCCATTAATTATCTAAGTTGACAGCTAAAAACTTAAAATCCTATCTTTAACATGGAAAACCATAAAATAAACAGGGCCTACACAAACAGCCTCCAGTTTCCTGGCAAAAATAGTTGGAGGAGGGCTAGTGAGTATAAAAAGGCAGCCAAAAACTGACAGGAAAGCAGTCTACTGGAGGTCACCGAAGGAGCCACATCGAGCAAGGCAGGAAAATAAACTCAAAATTGGTGAGAAAAAGAAAACTTTGACTTACAAATTGTGTACAGAATGGTGAGCCAACATCAAGTTGTTTAAGACATTGAATAGTTGTTTAATACATAGGTTGGGGATCCCGATTTTAGGATTAAGATAGCCATTTCTAGGTACAGGTTAGGCTACGAGTTTGAATATTTTGAAATGTTTTAAATTTTGACTTTATCTGTTGATTTCTCTTTTACTATTGAATTTCATGTATAATGTTTTATGATATGCTAATTTAATAAGATTGAGCTGCTTACTCTCATTGTTTGGTTCCACACTTTAAATGTGCTAACTTCAACAAACTTGGAGACATTAGGTTATGAATTTTGCTGATAGTTCTGGCTGAACTCCAGACCGGGAGGCAGTGCATTATGACAAACATCTCACGCAAAAGCTTTAAGATTTCAATTGCAACAATATCACTGTTTGCCTGACCCTTACCTCACTAGTTCTCTAGTGGTGTTGTTAAAATTTATACTATCTCTAATTCACTTTATCATTTATTTATGTTTTGTGCTCAAGTTTTTACATGTTGAAAAATGAACCGTGACTACCACCTATCACTACAAAATAGATAGGAGGACATTCTCCAAGAGTTGAGCTTGATCACATTATTTCCTCAATGCTCACTCAGCAGGAAAAAGTAGTTTTTCTGCAGTAATATCTTTAGTGTTTTTCTGTATTCATGCACTTTAACTGCAGTGATACTTCAGTTTTTTAAAGCAATACTGCAGCTTGATACTACAGTTTCTTTGAAAATACTACATTTCTATGCATTATTTTTGCAATTATTTGAAATGCATACAGCAGCAACATAATTCATTTAAGTTTTTTGCATCAATACAGCAGTTTTATTGTAGTTAATCTACAATAATATGCTGTAAATATACTAATAGAAACTATGGTTTGAGAGATATAATAAAAGGGCATCTGCAGGATTATAAATGCAAAAAAGTATTTCTAATTCTGTGTCTTTCATCTTTAAAGTTTACAGTTCACTGAGACAATTATGGATAAAAATAAATTCTGAAGTCAAGTTTTACCATGAATAAAATGCGCGGATTTTGATTTGAGTAGTGTTGATTTTATTGGATCTTTTATGTATTAGACTTTATTCTCTCAATGCAGGTGAATTCAGAATTTTTTGCACATTATTAATTCACATATTTAATTTCACCATGCAAATCAATTTTTGTCATAAAAACAAAGCCTTATTATGGAAAGCTGTCCAACTATGTCTATTTTCACTATGAAAATGTAATGCCATTTTTGGCCATTGTTTGTGTTATTTGTGAGGTTGGGGCTACCCGCGTTCAGTATGCGGCAGTCTTGGCTCTGGCAAAAGGAGTCAAGGAGCCTTATAAAGGGTAAACAAGCCACTTTTATTTGGACAGGAACTTTCAAGTTAGTGCCAGCTGGGCAGATACACAACAAAAGGGCGGGGCCAACAGGACCAAGAGGCGCAACGAAACGAACAAGAGGGCAATAAGTGCCCAAAACAACCGTAACAAGCAGAAGGCTACAATACCTCGATAATCGAACCAAACAGACTGCAATGCTAACAGCCTGGGCGGACGAATCGGCATGCCGCACAAAGTAAGGGATCCAAACAAGGCCAACAAAGGGGGAAGCCGATCAACCATTAAGGCAAAACCCGGGCAGAGAAGTGCTAGACACGCCTCCCTGGTTGGGATTATATAGCTCTACCTGGAATGCGGGCAACCAGTGACCCTGACCATTGGCCACTCTTACACCCTTCTCCAGACTGTTCTTTTCTGGAGCAGGGTTTTGTTTGATGGCCATGAAATATTTAATTCCTTTATAGTTAAACAAAAAAGTAGAACTTCTACAAAGCAACAACAGAGAGGAAAGAATATATCACACTTTAACCATGAATCACAAATCAAGTAAAAAAGTAAGACAATCAAATATTACTGCACTATGTCATTGGGCGCATATGGGTTCTTAATGGAACATAACACAAGAAGAGACAGGAACTTATTCCAAGTCCTAGGTTCACTATTTTTCTGTCGCCCCATTAACAGCAACAGAAATCAAGGTTGGGTAACTTTGGCGACCATGATTTGCGGCCGCCATCCTGATCTGAATTGTCTCAGGCCAAAAGAGGTCCCTGACCACGTCGTCTGCGGCCAAATTCCGGGTCCAACTTCGAGAGGCGACCCGTCATCCACTGCAGATTTTGGCACCGCTGCGCTCTGAATCTGTGTGGGAGAGCTGTGCTAGTGGAACATCCAGCTGGGGGAACTCGGAGCCCCTTGCCACTCTGTGTCCTGCAAAAAGAAACCATAGGGTCGGCCAGCCCAGATCAGACTGCCACAACCCCAATCTCTTCGCAAGGTCTCAGGGTTTGGCAAATAGTCTGGGTCTGCCAACTCTCTGTATAACTGCAAATGGTCGAGACAGAACTGTTCTGGCGAAAAACAATCTTTGAACCACTATGCGAAATTATACTTTCACCGGGCCCATCTTTCACTGCGGAAAATATTAAGGCAGATTCTTCTGCCGCTAAACCTCACGCAGGCTGTAGCCTAGTAGGGCCAGTCCTGGGATGCGACTCCAACCTGTCAGCAGGTCTCTCGACAGGTCCCACACCCCGAATTTCCTACCTAGTAAGGTGGGGGGCTTAACAGCGGCGAATGTCATAGTTTCCTCCATGTTATAAGGTGCAACCACCTTGCTGATGCAAGACACTAATGGCAACACCAAGCACAGAGCTAACATGGGCCCACCTGCATCACCAGATGGGGCAAACAGTACCAGCTTCATAGATAGCTCCGTGCTCCTCTGAACCAGCGGTGGGACGAGGTCAGTCCCGGGCTGCCAGCCGACGTATTTCCTTCAACATCCACATGGCCGAATGCCTTCCAGTGATGACATGGTCTGATCAACACGGTCACTTGTACTCTTTATTCTCGTAAAAATGTTCTCTTGAACAGTCAACTATTATAGTTGTGCAAAGTCGTGTGGCATGCATTGGGACTCTCGTGGCAGCAAGGATATGACACTCAACAAACCTTGGTACCTAAACTTGCGCCCCCTTCTGTTGCCACAATTAACATAGTTTTCTCAATGGTAAACATGCACCTATATTAGTTTGGTTAATTGTAATTGTTTATTGTTTGCTGTACAAATAATTTTGATTCGTAACAAAACAAATAATCCTTTTTCTTTTTTTAATTACTTCTGAAAAGTTTGCGTTCCCTAAAGATTTTTTAGCATCATTGAGCATGAAATATATTTAGTCTCACACTATCTTAAGCCTCAATTTATATATTTATTATTCTGCTTTCCTTAGGTTTGCAAAGCAAAACAACTTGCCAGTTTTGAAGCACGTCACATTGCCTCGTGTTGGAGCTTTTCACACCATCGTTAATGCATTACACCCTGTAGCCCTTAAACGATCAAAAGATGCTAAGTTAAAAGGTCTGTATATTTGATTTGTTTGATAATTAGAAATTATCTTTTCCTTATAAATTATAACTGTAAGGTAGCTTAGTGTATGAATTAAAATTATATACGGTAGCTAAGTGAGTGTGCTCGACTTCCTTTTTATGTATAAAATATTCTGAGAAAGGATTAAGGAAGGCATTGCTAGTATCCATTCTTGTTATCACTATTTTTGAACTGAAATGCCTGAATATGCATATGTGTCTCTGGGAATGTTGTATTTCAAATATCCACCAGACTGGATTCAAGAATCTCAAATATAATTGGATAGCCTACATCTGGTGAAGTTATTTGTAACCGATGAGTTGTATGGTTATGCAGGCTATACTGGTTGCTTTTTGAATTCAAGTATCTTCTAAATCCAAGAGTCAAGTATTACAAGCGTATGAAAATTTAATTCTTAAATCCTTTTTAAAGATAATGACAGGTCATTGATTAAAATTGTCTTGTTCCAGTAAAAACAGTAGCAATGCTTGAGCATGGGTCGGTTGGACATACAGTTAGGTTGCACTTATTGCAACCCTCCCCAGTCATAAAGGAAAAATTGACTCGTTGGTAAACAAACCTAATCTAATCTAATAATAAAATAAATCGCAATAATAATAATATATAAATATCGCAATGATATCTTTTAAACTAATATAAACAAGTTAATAATTCCTTTACATCGCAATAAGTCAACTATGGGCTATTCAAAAATGATACTGCCCATGACCTTGAAAAACAATTTTAAGGTCATCCACGCCCCCCTTTGTAAAACCTGGCTAATATGTCAAAAATCGTTGAGATGGAGCACTTGTATAATTTAGAAAGTTGCGGGGCATAGCATAATTAGAACAATAAAGCTGATTTCATTTTTTTATGACATATACATACAATGTAAGAATTTTTAAAGAAACTGGCATACACAAACAATTTCCAGCACGTTTTTTACATGATGGCTTAAAAGAAACAAAAACTACAGATTGCTAACAATCTGTAGGGGAATTATACAGGGTGGCAAAAATGTCTGTTGCACCCACACATTTCGAGAATGGCTGCAAAAATGAAGAATCTGATGAGGGGAGCAATAGGAACCATGGGGTGCTGAATGCAATTGTTCCCAAAACATTTAGCCACAATGCTTATTTGAAGGGCATTTAGGTCCTAAGTGTTAAACGGTAATACCTACAAAGAAAACGTCAATTAGAAAGTTGTAAGGCATCGACAAATTAGTTTAATGGCTCCATTTGCAACATGTAATTATCGATCACTACAAAATAAATGACTTCTGGGCTTCTTGTATGTTTGCACCCATGCATAACACCTCTACATTGCAGGAATGCTCTAGGACATGGTTTGTTTTATGATTCGATTCGAGCTTTCCTACAATGTAGCAGTGTTATGCAAGGGTGTAAACCTACAAGAAGCTCTGTAGTCATTTGTTGTGTGGCAATCGATAATTAAATGTTGCAAATGAAGCCATTAAACTAATTTTTCGACGCCCTGCAACTTTCTAATTGACATTTTTGCTGTACCTATCACAATCTTAGTTAGGACAAAAAGTCCCTTGAAATGGGCCTTGGAGCCAATTGTTTTGGGCACGATTGCATTCAGCACCCCATGGTTCCTATATGTTCCCCTTATCAGATTCTTTATTTTTGCAGCCATTCTCGAAATTTGGGGGGTGAAACAGACTTTTTTGGCTCACTGTTCTGCCTACATGTTTATGTAGTGTATCATTAAAAGCTACATCAATAATTGCTGATGACACAAATGCTGTCTCAGTTAACAAACAAAGATGCAACACTTGTGCAGTATGAACGTCCGTAATACGTATATGGTACTCATACAGTGAATGTGCGTTACCATGCTAAATTACATGTGCAGTATAATCGAAGTATTAAATGCCGAAGAAATTGTTTTTGAAAAACAAAACAAACTAAGAATTACCTACGGGAACTGCATGTACATGTATGTGATAATGTGTTGATCCAGTGAATGCTCAAAAGTGATCACTTTCGGCCACAATACAATTCTGGAGATGCTTGATTACATCTGGCTACCTCAACGGCCATGCCACATCGTTGCTAAACCCAATCCATTGACGAGGGAAGTTTGCATCCAACCACTGGCAAACATTGTTCTATATAAATGTGGAACACCATCATGTTGAAACCACAGTCCTGGTAATTCCTGGAAAGGCAGATCATTTATAAAATCTCCAACTAACCATGTTTACATAATGTGCAGATAACATGACCCATTCAGATTTTCTTGGTATAATATTGGAACAACTAATGTACCCCTTAAAATGTCAAACCACACATTGGTTGATCATTGCACTTGATAATATGCATCTCTGTTCCAATGTGGATTTTTTAAAGGCCAGTAATGCTGCTTATGTACATGTATATTGATTCGTATGGAGACCTTGCTGTATACAGGTATATTGATGCAATGGATAAAGGCCATTTTTGTGATGAATCAGATATATTTTCGAATAGCTCAATCCACAATGTGCTCTATAGCTTCTCTTGTGCTGCCACAGTAGGGCAGCTCTTTGTGGCTCATCGTTATAGGATGATTGATTAATATTTGGGAACCTACTTTTAAATTCTCTTGCAGAAGCACGGGCATGCCTATCACATTCTCCAAAAGTAACCACCATTTCGTAGTATTCCTTATTTAAATACTGCCATTGGCGTGGCATTTTGAGTCATGCTGGAGTTTACAATAAATGTAACATTTGTTGCCCATTTTGCCACAAACTATGACTTTTCATGCAATACTTACTTCTGCAAACAAGCAGATGAATAACAGATGAAAATGACAATGTCTATTGCATTTAACAATGAAGGGCTCCAACTCAGTTCCAATACTGTCCATGTACATGTAGAATGTTAACAAATTGAAAGAATGCCTTTCCTATAAATGCTATTTTTGAAATAGTTCTTTGTACCCTGCATAACATACTTTAAATAAATTATGATTTTTCACTACAGATTTTATAAAATTCCGAAATTTTAAATACCCGCTGGAAATTGTTTGTGTTAGCCAGTTTCTTTAAAAATTCTTACATTGTAAGTATATGCCATAAAAACATGAAAGCAACTTTATTTGACTAATTATGCTATGCCCTACAACTTTCTAATTTGCACTAGTGTTTTCAACTCAGTACCCTACAGTCAGCAACTAAATGCCATATGGTAGGGGGGGTCGAGCCCATTTTCAGGGGAAAGCTCCTACGTCAGTTGCGATCGACTTAGACAATGGTTTTTGTTATATTATCAAGGATTTCTGATGTGGGGCGTGGATGACCTTGCTATTTTTGTTAAAGGTTATGGGTAGTGTCCTTTTTTGATAGCCTATATTAGTATTAGTATTAGCAATACAAGCAAAGCCAGTGGCGTGAAGCCGAAAGAAATCTAGTTGCTGAGTAAGTGTTTATCCAGCCTGTTCTTGAAGGCCTTAATACTGGGACAGTCATCCAACAGAGGACCTGGCAAGGCATTCCAGTCAGATAACCTGCTTATGGCAGGAGAGAACTTCCTTACATTGCATCGCACCAAGCATTTAAGAAGCTTCATGCCATGCCCCCTGGTCCGCCCTATAAAGAAGCTCTCATAAAACTTACCGCCTGACACTAAGTTTTCCATTTAGTATCTTGAATGCCATGATGAGCGTACCTCATGCCTCCTGTCCTCAAGGGAGATAATCCCCGATGATTGGAGTTTCTTATTTTAAGGTCTATATGTTAATTTAGAAAGTCTTCGTGTGACTTTCCTCACTCTTTCACCCCTTAACCTTTTCCAAGATATCCATGACATATTGGCATACTCCTGGTGGGGAAGCATTAGGGTCTTGTAAACCAGCTGAAAACTTTCATAAATGATTGAATATTTAAAAAAGATATAAAGTATTGACAAACAATCCATTGCAGATTTTTGAAATTTGCAAATGTTCGTTGTTCTCTTTTAACCACCATTCCCATTAAATGCTTGAGAATATGAAACACGTTAGCAAAGCATGGGAATTTGTATTTTCTTTTATGTTACCAATTAACTTACTGTTAATGCATATGTAGTTTATTTAGATTCGTTTAATATATATATAGAGCTGTAATACTGTAGTTTAGAAAAAATATGTGGTATTATTTTTAAAGATTAAGATAATTTGCTGGTTTATATACATGTAGTATACTCTTCTGTGCTCATTACGTTTAATGAACATTGTTACTACATTGTCATCATTTTATCAAAAAATGCCTTTCATTATAACTTGAACCTATACATCCTTCATGGATGCTTTATTTTATTTTGCAAACATAAGTAGATATTTGGATGTCAGAGACTTTATTTCGTACGAGGAGTCTCAGCTCCTATGACGTTTACATTTTTAGATCTGATTACATTCAATTAATGAGAAATAGATTTATGGCAATACATCATGTGATGTGGAAATTTGGTTCTTATTAGGTACATCATTTTTCATAGGTTTGTCATTAGTTAGTGGCTTAGTTCCATATGTTAGGGCAATTCTATATAGTGTCCATAAGGTTGGTTCTGGTACATTGGTTAGGTAAATTTCAAGGAATTGTTTGTAGGAATTTGTGATCTTTTGTTTGTTGTAGTTAGTTATTTTCTTGATCATTGGGTTTGTGCATGATGATATAAAGTTGTGCCAGGAGGGGAGGTGGTTTAAGCATAGGATACAAGGGTTGGAAAGGTCAGGTGAGAATGTACCTTTTCTGAGGTATATATGGTATGGGTTGGTCCTTATTTGGAAAGTAAATCTCTTTAGGCAGAAGGGTATATTAAGTTGAAAATAAGGTTGTTCGGTGATAGGATAGGAATTTATTGTAGGGTAGTGGGCAAAGTGGGTCGAGTCAGAAATACTTTCCAGGTTGTCTTTTTGGTGTTCTTCGAGAACATTTTGGTAAATACCTACGTGGCATTTATTAATTTGGTAAACGTTTCAGAGGGATGGAGTAGTTTCAGTATCTGTTGGAATAAACTTTGTATTTATAAGGTTGATGAATTTCTCTAATATTTGTATTTGTCTGTGGGTTTATCCAGCCAGTCCAGAAAGATTTTTTGGGGTAGGGTTGGAGTGTCGTTTAGTTTACACTGTTTCCAGAATTTGAAGGTAAGATTTATTATGTGTAAAAGTGTTGGTTTCAAATTTAGTTCATTATTTATCAAGTAATTTGGGTTGCAGAACTCTAGGTGGAAGATTTTTCTATAGAAGGATTCTTGAGTGCGTTTGTATAAATCAGATTGATTCTAAGCCCAAAATACTGCATTATATGTTAGTGTGGGTAAAATTATAACGTTATATAATTTTATGTGCGATTTTAAGCTATTGAGTTCTTTGTGTCTGAAGGTTTTGAGCATTGTGAGGGATTTAATGTTAGCTTTGGAGATTTGGTTCTTGGTATGTCTATGGAATGTGCCATTGCTTTGTAATATAATGCCCTAGTACATCCATTGTCTGACTATCTCAATTGGGTCATTTCCCCATTTGAAGGTGTTTAGGGATGATGTTCTGGTGCCTCGTGCAAAGATGAGGATTTTTCATTTGTTAAGATTTAATGTCAGTTGGTTAATTGCAAGATATCTATGCAACTGGCGTAATAGAGCTCTTTAAGTTCCTTCTGTTTTTGGCAAGCACCACTATGTCATCTGCATGAAGGAGATTGGAGATTAAGATATTTCCAATTGAGCAACCTAAACGGTTAGGTAAGTGGGCGGGTAGGTCACTAAGAAATATAATGAATCTGAGGAGGGGGCTTAAAGGGTCGCCCTGCAAGACTCCGAAAGTAAGTCTAATAGGTGTGGTGGTTCCGTCGGCTGCATGTGTTACCACTGCGAGTTGTGCGTAAAATGCAGATATGTTTGACAATAGCTTGTCGGGGAAGTTCAGTGCTTTTAATTTGGCCCAAAGGCCAAACTGAATCAAAAGCTTTTGTAAGGTCAGTGAAAAAGCTGTAGATTGCTCTGTGTGGTATTGTGTTGTTTTGTTTGATAATTGAGTTGAGGATTATTATGTGGTCTTTAGTATCCTTATTTGGTTGAAAGGCTGCTTGTTCTTTGGGAATCATTTCCTGTCGAATGATCCAGGACTTTACCCGTTTGGCAATAATGGACATGTATAGTTTAGCTACTATTGAAATAAGGGATATAGGTCGATAGTTATTAGGGTTCTTAGGGTCTCCTTTTTTAGGATTGGATGTATTAGTACCAGTTTCCAACTGTCTGGGAAGGTATGTGTGTGGAATGCATTTTTAAACATTGATACTATTAGATCGATATGTTTCAGGGTTGGGTCCAAAAGCATCTCAGGTAGTATAAGGTCTAAACCAGGAGCTTTCCCTATTTTCATGCGTTGAGAGGCTGATAGAACTTCTTGTCTTGTAATGGGTTGGGCAAGTAATTCGCTGTAGTTCGATTGAGCCAAGGAAGATATTTTGAGTTTGTTGAGGTAGTTAACTTTTCTTAAAGGCAATTTAGGGGGTGGGGAGTAGATTTCGTAAAAATGATCTGTCCATGCGATTTCGTCTAATAACAGTGCGTGGTTATAAGAGTGATGGAACTTCCCGATAAGTTTCCAGAATTCAGAAGGTTCTTTGGATTGTGTAATTTTGTTATGCTAATCAAGTGTATATTTTGCTTTTGAGTTTTTGCAGCAGTTCCTGAACTTCATTTTTGATTCTGTCAGTTGTTTAAGAGTTTGGTAGTTAAGGTTTAAAGTAATTAATTTAGAAGTGGTCCCTAGTTCTCTTTTATATTTTATACATTCGGCATTAAACCAGGGGGCGTTTTTGATTTAGGTTTATTTATATCGATTTTGTATATCAGAGATAGTTCATTGGCTGAAGATATGAGTATGTCCTGGAATATTGAGTACATGCTAGAGGGTTCGGTAGTTTTTATGTTGCTTTCCGCTAGTTTCCTGCTCATGCTTTGATAGAAATTATGTGCTAAGGCTGGGTTTCATCTTATTTTTGGGTTATGTATTAAGAATAATTGATTTGTATTATCGTCTTTAATTTTTAGGGTTGTTGTGATCGGGAGATGATCAGAGTTTGGTAGAGAGAGAATCGAGAATGACTATCATGGGTAGTCGTACGGAGTGGTAATGCCCTTATAATCACCTTTTGGTGCGATCATTTAGTAGAGTGAGATGGAGGTTGTCTACACAGTCTGCTAGTCAACGACCTTGTGCATTGGTATTTATGTCACAGGATACGCGATGTAAGGCTATAAAAGGGTTTGTGGTTATTGTTGTAAGTGGTGAGGTTAGGTTTGCGGTACGGGCATTTAGGTCTCCCATTAGAATGAGTAAGTCAGAGCAGTGGGTTTCTAGAATGTTTGTAAGCTTGGTTCTAAGATGGTTAGACATATTTTTTGGTAGATATAATGATCTAACTATTAAATTGTGCTTGTCTTGGATAAGTTGTATTTTAATGAACTGCCATTCCATGGAGTTGTCTAGTATTTCTATTAGTTGGCATTTCTCCTAATTGTATGCCAGTATCATTCCACCTGAGGGACGTCTGTATTTCGATTGCCTTATAGCTGGTGTGTGGATAGTGTTAAATCTGTTTAGGAAGAAAGTGGGGGGAGTTGTTGTCCAGGTCTCCGATAAGCATATGATATCGTGTTTAAAGATTGTGTCTAGTACTCGAGAATCTGTTATTATTGAGTTGATACCTCTGATATTCCAAGCCAGGAGTTCTATGAAGGGTTCTGTATGGGGCCTCCTGTTGTTAATCAGTTTTTTGTAGCTGGATAAAAATTTATCCTATTATGTGGAAGTTGCATTCTAGGGGATTGGTTGGCTTGTGCTAGGGGGTTTAGATTACCTTCTCTTTGGGTTGTAAGAGCAATGTGTGGGTATGTTTGAGCATTTGCATTGGGAGTCGTGAGAGGGACTGTTGTTTGATTTCCTCTGTAATTTTCAACTTCAGCGGTGTCCCAGGTAGGAGGAGGGTAAATGCTGTTTGAGCTTGTGTTGATTCTGAATTTTGGGTTATTATATTCTAGAGTGCTGTCGATGAGTTTGACTCAGTCCTTTTCTTTTTAGAAATATAAAGTGGGGGAGGAGTAGTTTTCTTTTTACAGTGTTAGTTTGGCGTAGCTTTGTTCCAACCCTATCTTTGCAAATCCCACAATCTTCCTTATTTGGTGGATGTTTTTGATACATTTGGTGAAGAGGGTGGAGTCAGGCCTGTGACTGAATTTAACTATAATTGGGGGAATGGTCTGTCCTCAGTCGGTTTTCCTAATTGGTGGACTGCGTCTAGTTAAATATTGTTGGCATTTGTAAGATCGATATGATGAAAGAGTAGCCTAACTTGGTTTTCCCATGTGTTTGGGGGAAGGTGGAGGAAGATGGAAGATAATAAGGGACTCTTTTCTGGTATAATTTTCGAGATCCTCTAGTTTCTCGTGGAGCAGGTTAGTGGTAGAGGAGTCTGGGTTCTGGTGAGGTGCTCTGGTTTCAAGGTTTTATATATGCGCTTTCAGTTTTTCGAAGCATCTTTCATTTTCGCTTTGTCAATGTGTTAAGGATTCTTGAAGGGTGTTAATTTTTGCATCGAAATTTTCTTGGATGGTACTAAGGGGTGAATTTATGGATAAAGTTATTGCTTGGATTTGGTTAGGAATATTGTTGAAATATTCTTCAATTTCAATTCAATTCAACTCAGTACCCTACAGTCAGCAACTAAATGCCATATGGTAGGGGGGTCGAGCCCATTTTCA
>JAQGAO010001953.1:0-21738 GCA_034697705.1 Ommatoiulus sabulosus | reverse complement strand
CGTAATGCCCGTCCCCCCTACGCGCTAGAGGAAAGCATACCTTTTGAACGGCCCTTTTACGCACAACGCCAGTCGTAAAAAGATGGAGGCGTTTTGCCTTTTATAGATATAGATCACAGTACATGTATATATACGGCTCACTCGCCGCTTTTTTAGGTGGCTTTGCGTACGCAGCGCTACCTGAATTCTGTCATTATTATTAAAATGAAGCCAAGCCCATATCAAACCGGTACGCTAATGTGCTACCCTGTGGTTATTTTTACCTAATATTAGGCGATTGACACGTTACTATATGATTGGTTTACAAGAAGGGCGTGCATGGGATTAGGGCGAGTTCATAATGACGAACAGCAGGGCGGCGCTACAGTGTTTTGGCCACCAGAACATCAAAGATGATGACACGGAGTGAGCATCTGGTATTACGTATATTGTGAGTACATCTCCATGGAAAAATGAAGTTGAACCATGCATTATAGCATTCGATGTCTTGTTTACTTCAAAGTTCGCAGTTTAAAAGAAATGCCATGATTTTCAAAAACCTCAATAAACAAAGTACCATTAATTAGGCATACGCACTTGAAGATGCCTAAATATACAGTTGTAAATACCTGTCACCGGTCTGATACATTGCCTATACATGTAACAATGTTTCCCCAGCAGTTTTGGACTGCCGACCCCTTTTAGAGCAAATATTTCATCAATGCCACCTCCCTCCCACCATTTTAGAAAAATTGATAACACCTATTTAAATTGAAGCTTTTATTTTATAAACAAATCAATAATTGTTCAAACGTATCAATCTTTATGAGTAAGAGGTTTCAATCCCACTGTAGCCTACGTCTAATGACCCCTTCAAGTTTCCCATTGTCCACGTTGAGAATCACAGGCTTAGGTGGCTAATAAGGCTAACAGCAAAACAATTATATACATTCATTGCTCTGAGAATAGGAAAACTCGGATGCGGAAATTAACTTAGACATGACTTGCCTAAAGTAAATTTAGCTAAAGTTTATTCATTAGATGGATCTATTATTGTTATTAGCATTATCCCCAGAAGAACGACTTCAGAAAACTTATAAAAGACTAATTGATAGATGGCATGGCGCTGAGCGCGTACATTAATGAAATCCAATCGAAAAGATTTCCGAAAGTCTGAGCTGTCATGCAAAATGAACAATCCATCTGCAATTGAAATATTTCTCCTCAGTCTTATCGATTATCCGACGAGAAGCGTTTGCCCTTCGTTGCAAAAATAAGCTAGTTTACATCTTCCGCCACCGGGGAATTCTTGCTTTTGCGAGTTGGCTTAAGGACAGACGTGACATCAGCACTCCCAAGACACATCCTCGCGCCGCATATGTTTTGTCCTGATTTCTTGATTTCCTTAGCTTTGCGAGAAACCGATAGAGATAAAACTAACACATGGAATATTTCCCAGCCCAGGTTCTCAAGATGCTGGGAAACACTTTTTCGACAAGCACATCTAAAAAGACAAACCGATGTAACTGGGTCTACTTGATGTAAGACGATGCTCGAAATCACACCAGAATTTGCTCCATTAAGCTAAGATATCAAAGGCTCTAATGGCGGCGGGAGATGCTTGACCATTAAGCCTAGCAGTTTCCAAAGACCATGGCACAGATGGAGAGACAATAGAAAAAACATGTTCGACTGCACACTTCAAACATAAGAAAAGAAACAAGAACTAGCCACTTCCTAGCAAGAATCCTGACGGCTAAGTGCAAATAGGGTGAGGAGTATTTGAATTACTTTAACAAAAGTGTAGTTAACACATGAAACTAATAATAAAAAACAAATTAATAATAATTCATAATAATTTATGACATTTACTATAGAAAGCCCATTTTCATTTGAACAATGGTAAATGCATGTACATGTCTACTGTAGCTATTTGTGAATGTTGTATTTATTTTATAATTAATGTAAACTAAGAGTGGTTTAAACTTCTAAAAATAAATGTTTGTCAGTATAAAATCAAGCTTACATATCTTATATGAAGGAAAGGTTTGAAAATGTTGAACGTACACGACATAACAGTTGCAGATATATAGTTTTTTTAGATTTCCTTTCAAAGTGACAAAATTAATGTATGTCAGTATAACATCAAGCTTACAAAACTTAAACGGAGGAAAGGTTTCAAAAATGTAATTGAACGTACATGACATAATAATTGCAGAAATATTTATTTTTAGATTTCCGTTCAAAGTGACAAAATTAATATTATAATCATATTTTAGGAAATATCCGATGCACAATTCTAATTCTGTAGTTGGAAGGCCACTTTAAAATATGATACTCAAAAATAAACTGCAACAAATAAGTGCATATTTTAGCCTAATTTTAAGGGAAAACGACTTTCAAAATGGAAAATTCCGTGGACTTTATTTATGTATACTCGGAATTTGATAAGTATGCCAGCTGTTTTGTACAAGTTAAAAAAAACCTTTCTCTACAAAAAGAACTATAGTCATTTTAAATCTAGATTTGTCTGCAGTATTTCAGCATCCAACTATGATCATAGTACATTGTATACAACAATGCGTTTTTAACAGCGATTTACAAGCACGTTAAAACAATGACATTTTATGTTAAAAAACCCACATATGTAAAATCAAGTGCATTTAAAAGCATTTGTAAATACGATGGCGAATCAACAAAGAAACTTAAAAAAAGCTCAACTTATTTTCCAGTGAATTGATTCTATCAAAATGTCCAAGAAACAAGACGAATTGATGTACCAGCAATATTTTTACTTATGAATCACCATGATTCATTAAAAGAAGCATCTTGTCTAAAGTTGCATACCAAGTAGAAATAGATATTTTCATTTGCAGTGTACGCGGTTCAAATTCAATTCGTTACAATACAACACATACATGTAGTATATGTTTAACAAATGGTTTGTATAAAATATAATTGGACAAAGTAAATTTGATCCAGGTTGTGAACTCTTTCCCCGAATTCAATAAAATGCAGTGCCTACTACATTATGCAGTATATTACTTCTGCTGATTGTCATGCTGTGGTCATATATCTAGTAGTCGAATATGTCACGGCACATACAAAAGCAGGATGTCCAAACGCACGTATGTATGGATCTAAAAACGAACATTGGCTGGAGAAAATTGATTCCTTAAATCCCTTGTGGGGCGGAAGGCTTAGGTCGATAATCCTCGCCATTATGGTCAAGCCATAACCGCCTACCAGCAATACATCCACATAAATCGTGAAGAAATAGTCTTTCTTACTGTATTGGCTGAATTGATAGGATGCATGCCTACATCATGATGACAAAGGAACGTTCGGTAAATTTTGATGATGCCATTACTATGAAAAAGTTAAGTTGGAAAGCTCCTACAGCATTATAAACACATAATACTGTACATAAAACACGTGCAGCATGTGAAAGACGTGTCGAGTTTGTTAACAAATCGAAACGAGATTCACACAATGCATGATGGGTGGCGTAACAATTCTGTAGTTACAATGAAATTGTGACATGGCAGGTCGATTAAGCGCTAAATTCATCTGCTTTGTACAAAAACTTACGAAAAACTACATTTTATAAATATACAGTATAAAGCAAATAACATCAAAAACAATGTGTTCAATAACACTCAAACTATATTATGTTTATCCAATTTGATATGGTAAATTTTGAAGACATACATTGAAAACATACATTGGAAATCAAATAGTGAAACATTTACGAAATGAAAAATGAGAACGTGGAACATTTTTAATGAAAGTTTATTCCTTAATTAAGACATTTTTGTAGGCCTACTGATCATTTCGTTATCTGTATTAGAACATGCGAGTAAAAATTACTGCATAAGTAAATGCTTTGTACATTTAAAACAAGACAGTTTACGCGTTCAAATTGTCCACTTCCAAATTCTCAGCGACCTCTATGATAAGATTTATCTACTACAGAACAAAGACTACAACCAAATGGTAAAAACAGATGTCGTTTGCCTTACAGATTTCAGCGCCATTTAAGGTGCATTCTGCAAGATCCTCATTACTATAGATTTCCAACAACAAAATGGCGGCAAACTGTGTCAAAAACTTGCAGTTTTTCAAACACTACACTTTCCAGCCAAAGATAGTGCCACCTTTCAGTAACGAGGAGAACCTGTGCACAGCTCGGAAAAGTTCACTAAAAAACGTGTAACACATGCAAGTAACAATAAAGATATATGGGATAATAACGATTATTAAAATTCTCCGA
Organism: Ommatoiulus sabulosus; assembly: GCA_034697705.1. Taxonomy (NCBI): domain Eukaryota; kingdom Metazoa; phylum Arthropoda; class Diplopoda; order Julida; family Julidae; genus Ommatoiulus; species Ommatoiulus sabulosus. The sequence goes on along the minus strand of JAQGAO010001953.1, from coordinate 17,486 downwards.
AACTGGAGTATGTTCTACAAATGGAAATGAAAACACTTAATTGTAAGCAGCTGCTTTTCACCATTTTCAGAATCAACCTTATCGTTTTTGAAATATTTTGAGTACTTTGACTTCGCAAGCGTACGACGAACCAAAATAAAAACAAAGAGTTTTAGTGCGCAATGAAGATACCATTTTTGCTTTTCTTTTTTCTAAAACAGTAAACGCCGTCACGTTTGCTTGTCTCAGGGCACTTTTCACGAAAAATGCAGGAGAGAAAAAACAAACTACTGTGTCAGCAACTGTCTTCTCATTTTTTTGAGCAAACTAAATTAAATAATGCTCGGATGTCTTTCATATTTTCCTAGCTTGAAGCAATGCTAGGCAACAACAGAGAAAGAGAGAGGTGCATATAAGGAAAGCTGAGGAGCAAAAAAATCGATAGACAAATGTATTATTCCTGGGCAAACATTCATGCAGAATTATTATATAAATAATCGTGCGCCTATATTAAGTTATTGGCGTCAATCGCATTTCGAAGAGATGAAATGCGAAGCGCAAACTCGATTACTGAAGTGTCGAGCAAATAAAGGTTAATTGAAGTCTGGCAGAAACTGAAGAAATTTTCACCCTAAGTGAGCACGCGTTCGCACATAAGGTCTCAAATTATATCCCGTGTGATTTGCATTTTGGCTGCGATGAACAATCGCACCGCAGTCAGTTGACGAACGGCATAATGTTGCACTCCAGGCGTGATTTACCTTTGGTGCGCTGCACTTGGAAACGCTCTAAAGCCCAAACCTTACATTACTACAAGCTAATCAGTCGAAGCAATTAGCCGGTTTGACTTAAAATAAATGTTTGATGGATTCATTCTTGCAGAAACTTAGCAGATTTTGAAAAATGTTCATTTTTTTCCCAACCAAAGTCGAACTTTTTGTACGTGACTGTATAAGAGCTCTTCAAAATGTGCACACCAACATTCAAGAAATTTAACAAGATGATCATATTGCTCTCGAATATTTATTTTGAAAAGCATGTATTTAGAATTTAGCCTATTAACAACGCCTTACACATTATAGTTTGGTTGAGATACGAGATTTTTCATTGTTACTACACCGACCACTTGAAGACGAACACTGTGAATTTAAAATTAAGTTGCAAAACTCGGTATACATGTACCTCGACCAATTTTTGTTTCATTGCCACTCAACGGCTCGGGCCAATCGCCTTCCTCTGCATTTAAATGCTTTAATATTCTTATCCATTCTAATGTCATAATTAAGATTTCATTATTAACAGGAACAACAATTCTGAGCACACATAATTCAAAATTACTCCAAGTAAGTCTAACGCAATATACACTTCTACAATATATGCCAACTTTTTTTTATAAAAAAAACACGATGGGTAGCAATAAAATAAAAATTGGTTGAGGTATACAGAGTTTCGCAACTTAATTTTCATCATTTCCCAACCGCTTGAATACATGCAAAGAATCAACTGAATTCAACAGTTTTCGACATAGTTGTTTCCGAAGCATTTTGAATGAATATTTTAAATAAGTTCCCTATATATATATACATCCGTTATATCGATTGAAACGTTGCTTAAAAAGTTAATCAAAGCCATTAGTTTAAAAGTATACCTAAATAGGAATACAGTACATAAACTTTAAAAAAATCATAAAGTGATAAAGGACATCAGTGCCAATATTGCAAATACTGGGCATTGAATCAAGCCAAATATATCTTCTGCGTCCATGAAAAATGAGGATATATTATTACAAGTTGTTGAATAAGGTTTAGCATGTGGATCACATTTCGCCTTTCCAAGAATCAATAAAAAATGACAATCAGAAGACAAAGCAAGAAGATGAAAAAAAATGCATATAATGCTCGTCAATTTGTAACGTTATCTGCACGCGAGTTCTGCAATTTGACGGGATGCTACAGGCAATTTTGTCAGTGAAGTGAAAATGGATCCATTGTCAAAATGGCGCAAAAAAACCCGGTAAAAATAGAAAAAAATGAGTCATTACGTTCCCAGCACGCCATGCGCTTTATTGAAATCTACTTTAAAAAGTATCAATCTAGAATAGATAGACATGTGCAATTTAACTCAGCAGGAGCCCAATCTTAATCAACACGAGTTTGTTATTCAATTCTGCAGAAATGTCGTTCAATCTGGTCAAAACAAACACGCTGCCCTTGCGACATAAAAGCACCAAAATCGATCCTTTTGCTAAAATGTGTCGTTGCTTAAAAAAATTATCGATTAGTCAAAGAAGAAGCAAAGTTCCATCAGCAACCAGCGACGGATAACTTTTGGCTCAACGATTACATGTATTTCAAAGTGCGACATAGAAAATAATACCATTTATTACGAGATGTTACAAAATCACATGCAGTTACAACTACTGTACATGTATACGGTACATATATATTTTTTGATTGATTTATCTTTTATTTAAGAAATTCTTATACAAGTAATGATAGTAATGATAAGTATATATGTAATCTCGTCAGGCGCTGAGATCAAACATTTGCCAATTACGAATTACCGAAAATCGAAAGTGGATACTGTACATGTACCATTCTTTTGGATGAAAGTTGAAGATTTAAACAAAAACCAGTAACTTGTCACATTAGACAACATTGCCACGGTGAAACTTGTTTGTTGCATGGAAATTTATAAGTGTTTAGCTGGCCATCATTCATTAGTACCATTCAATTAAAGACTTTCCGCATGTACACCTCTAGAATTGACTTGATATTTCCCTGAAACATGGTTGCATGGTATTGCTAAACATGGTATAGAAAACGAGTCCCCATTTCCAACGCCAAGCGTCATGTGAAAATTGAAATTTTGTATACGCATTTGCAAACGTTCCACGCGGTTGTTGAATATTCCAATTAATGTTGAGATCTCTCCGTAAACAAGGTTACAAATTCATTTATGGCGCTGGCATTAAAAGCCTGCAGATTCAAAAATAATAATAATCACAGTGTTCAATTGCAGACTGATTATTTTCCCATCGCGACTTGTTTAATCTTCCCACGTCAAACCCATAATTTTATTTCCGAGGCAACTTATCGACGAACTGGAGTGAGGACCATGGATTTAATGCGTTTGGAAACCACTTGAGAATGAAAGGCATTAAGCAATTGCATGCAAGAAATTGGCTGAAAGTGGCGACAGAAATAACGTCGCGCTGACACGTCCCCATGCCAGTGATTTGTCTTGTCTCCTTTCCTGCAAATAAATTAGTCCTTGATTTACTACCTTCCCATCGCTTTGTCGAGGCGATAACTCGATTTTTGCCCCAGAAAGCAACCAAAGACATCTAATTAACGCTAGCGCGACGCTCCATCTAAATGATATAGGGCAGGACGGGAATGTTTACTAGCGGATTTTTTGCCTATTTCTGTTTACTTTTACACCATTCTTCATTCTTCAAGGAAGACATAGTGGCCCATATTGCCCCTTTGTCCGCCCAGGGGCGGTCGATTAAGCGTGTCTGAAGGAGGGTGCTATGACAATGTGACAGACTGAAACCCAAACTGAAAATATTGCAGAATATAACGCTACACCGTCCATAAATTCACAAAGCCATGTATTTTTGACATGCATTAATTCGGTTGTAAATTGTATTACATGTACCGGTTAATACAATGTTTTAATAACGCGGAGTAAATTCATGTTTGATTGATGTGACTGACATGGAATGGTCAGAATTCGGAGTTCTATATACTTTGTGATGAAAAGCTATAGCCTCAAAAATGGTCTCTGCTATCGCAAGTTAAAGATAAATCGGGTGAGGCAATTATCGATCAATAAGTATTGCTTAAGCATTTAATAAAACTGTGTTTGATGATTTTTTGCTAATGCTTTGTCTTACTTCTTGTAGCATGTAACCTGTTCAAGATATTGTGAAATGGCTTGAGGATGCCTCAGGCCAAAACAAACATTTTCGTTGCTATTACATAAATAACGTAAAACAATTCACATGAAAATATTTTGAAAATTTGACAATTTTGTATTCGGAAAATGTTGCAAATTTGTCCTCGGAAAACGTGGAAAATTTGCAAATTTGTCCTCGGAAAACGTGGATAATGTTGCAAAAATGTACTCGGAAAACGTGGAAAATGTTGCAAATTCGTACTCGGAAAACGTGGACAATTTTACAAATTTGTACTCGAAAAATGGGCCCTGAGCAAACAACAATGTAGAAGCAATAATTTTGGACGCAACAACATGACTACGTTGAATTTCCCTGACTTTTTCAAAATTAGCCTATTCTTCTCTGACTTTTCAAACCATTTTCAGGTTCCATGACTTTTCCAGGTTTTCAAGGTCTGGGGGTACCCTGTATTGTTTTATATACCTGTATCAGGATGTTACTGATAAACAATAACGAAAATTTGACAGAATCATAAGAATTTACAAAATAAGCACCAAGTATACCGTACATGTACTGTATGTCCTGTGTGAACAAAATATTCAATACAGATGCGTAGTCAATATCACGTGCCTGGATGTTAAAAAGTAAACTGCACCCTCCTCTGAATGCAGGAAATGATGATCATATATTTTATAGCACATATTTTCACTGTAAAAAACATTCATGGTTTACGTGCATAACTAGTCTCGTAAAAAACGTTAAAAGTTGTTAAATGATACTAACGGCTCCCCGAAGACGATATGATAAAACGGACCGATTTTATCGTTGGCTGCATCTAAGTTTAATATCGGAGACGTGATACGATGATAGCATATTAATTATGAGACACGTAAGAAAAATTCAGAAACTGCAAGAAAAAATTACCTCAAAAGGTGTAAGGAGTACTTATATCATATGCCATATATCATTGATAAGCATTTAGATAACCTTGTAATACTTGTTACCAGATTTATCCTTTTTTAAAAATATAATTAACGAATGATAACATTTTTGCAATGATTTTACCAGCATGTTACGAGGCATTTTCATTACTAATTAACACACTCAAGATAGAAGCTTAACGAATCTTACACCTGCGCAAAAGGAATGCATTAGTTGACTTAAAAACAGAAAATATATTGGGTGAAATTTTTAAACCAATGTACCTAATGCAGATTTCGTTAGCAGGCATATGTCACGTGGCATTTCATTCATTCCATTAGCAAAAATCACCGGGAGGCCCGTTCTTTGCATAAGGACCATTAGCGAGTCAAGCTTTCACACGTGACCTCACCACTGCAAAAGTACGATTCGTAAAGCTTCAGTCTATAAAGAAGACCTAAAATCAGAAAAGCGACTGCGCCCACACTGCTAATTTTCAGTTGCACTCAAAAGCCATCACGTGACGCACTGACACGCAAACTGCCATTAGCATTAGGGATCGGTGTGGAACACCACAGACCTCTCGGTGATTTCAAAGATGATTGCGGCTACACGTCGCGCAATCCAGATAACTCTTCGTAGAGGGTTCCCTCCACGTGGCACCGTCATGCAAAGGAGGCTGGAGCTAGGACTATCCAACTCCAGCGGCATGCCCTTAATGGCATAGCCGCGCTAAGCTCGCATGCACAAAATTAAATGGTTCGGAAAAACGCTATTGATTACGGTTCATCGTGACCTATAAAATGGCGAGGGGAGTTTGGGCTGAAATAACCGATATGAGTTCCGTCTGCTTTCGACACCGTGGCCCCGACTGCGCCATCGTCCCAGGTACAAATTGCATTCCCAGCATGCATCTTCTTCCAATTTCGGGGCGTCCCTCCCTCGCGGCCGTAAAGACGCCAAATGGCCAGGCTCCATGATTCATTCCGCAAATTGATTTCGACGCTGAGAATATTAAGGTTGCGTTAAGACAAAAGCCTCGGTGCAACTCCTCCGGTTTAGCATCGAGGCTTACGAAATCGATTCAGAATGGCTCAAGATGGCGGCAGTGAGAAGCTATACCATGCAAGAGGGTAATATAGTCGAACCTCAAAATTTAATCGCTTAAACTGTGACTCGTATAGTTTCAGAAGTAAGAAATAACATCATTCCAACGATTAAAACTTAATGTTAAAAAAATTCAAAAAGTTATTCACTACAATGTCTTATTACGAGGGGTGTTCATTAAGTTTCCGCAATCATTGTTTTTTAAAATTTGGTTGTATGGATTTTAATGAAATTTGGTAGGGAAATACATGTAAATGACATCTATTTAAAAAAAACTCCATCGTGGGAGATGCATTTTTCCCATCGATCCGGCAGTCAAAGCTTCCAAATCAGCATTTCTGACAGACACTGCATGGCCGTCCACTTCTCCGATCATCTTTCACTGTTGTCTGTCCATTTCTAAACTTTTCAATCCACTCATAGACCGAACGTTTGGACATTATTTGGACTTGAGCCACTATCTCCTCGGAGTCCATCTTTGCTTTCGAATTTTAAGCACGTGTAATTTTTTGAAACATCTCTTTTATTAATGTTGAAATATGTTTAGGAATGACGGAAGAATTTTTCCAACAAATTTCATTGAAATCCATACAGCCGTTTAAAAAATAAAAAAATTGCAGAAAAATTAATGAACGCCCCTAAGCTTGTAATAAGTTATTGAAGATAGTTTTTTTTCCTCGATATTACATCAAAATGTTTTGGCACCGTGAAAGTTTGGGAACTCGATAAAACGTATGTCTTTACCGAAAATTTGTATTAAACAAGTTTATCTTAAAAGAAAATACGGACGTTATTCGAAAAATACGCTATGACGGTGATTGGAAACGACTTCATGCTATCAATCATTTGTATTAAGCTAGCTTCTCGAATTTTATCGAGCTTCTCGATAAATTTTACGGGAACTTCCGTGCATGTACACGGAAGTTCCTTGTAATTTTTTTTCTATGAAAATGAAGCTGACGCGTGAGAAAATACCACAGCTATAACTGAGAAATCACATGTTACATAATGTTGGTCTATTGCTATAAATGAAAAGCGCACCGAGAAATGAAAAACATGCCATTTGTGGAGCTCACTCTACGCACATAGCGCCATCTATCAGCAGTAGTTAAGGAGAAAATCAAAATTGCCTACTGCATGATTTAATACTGCTGATACTTTGAGTCGAGGTATATAGAGCACTGGATAAACTGCATGGGATTTAATGCAAAATTTTAGACTATATCGTATATACTTTAATAAAGCGATTATTTGAAACCTTGCCTTCTATGTAATGCCTCTCCCCCACCCCCCCAAAACAAAATCAATAAAAAAGTTCCACAGATGCGTCTTACAAAAAATTTTGTCGAATTGGATATTTTCTATATCCATTGGGCATGTCATACTTGTTAACTCTTGAAAATCATATCATGATTTTGAAGCTTTTAATAGCTTTAATAACACGATTTTTCCGTATTGCTGTCATATCTTAGCAACAGACCCTCAGGTATGCGAGAGCTAGCTAGCTGCATACGATCCTAAAAAGATCAAATATAGGATAAAAACCAATAAAGAAAATAAACCTATCATCCTGAAAACGCTATAGTTACGACACAGAAAATGATCAACGGCATCAAAGAGCTTAATATATATTTTTCCATATTCCTTTTAAATTCTTCACTCATATAATGTATAACGTTATTTGTAGTACAACTTAAAGAGTTAAACTAGCTTAATAAAAAGCATTTGCTTTAAGTACAAGTTAAACCTCTGTAGCGATTGCTTCATTTGCTGGATCGGACTTCTCTGAAATGTTAATTCAGAAATAATCATTAACAATGCGTTAGCCGATTTCATACACATTACTATATTTGAATTAGATTAAATGATGCCTGTTTTAGAAAAAAAATACTTATACATGGCATTGGCCCTGGGCATTTTCATCAAGAAAATCAACTGAAGAAACATTTTCAATATAAAAAAGCTATATATTGCTCCAGAATGGTATTCAACAACAATTAAGCTTAATACTTTTTCTCAAAGAAATTGAAATAAGCTTCGAAAATCTTCTCTCGTACAAATACGGGTCAAAGAATGAGAATGACATAAATGTAAAAATATATAGCCAAAAATTAAGAAAAAGATATCAAAAATACACCATCCAAATATTATTCCCTATTATAGGCCTACATGTACAGTATATCAATTGGCGTTCCCTGACTTTTTTAGGTTTAAAAAAATCTCCCTGGCCAATGACAGTGTCAAAACATGACATATTTTGCAAAATAGGCATTCATTGCCGCCGTTGCCGTGGCCGGTGCCGACATAGGAAAATATTTTGAAATATTTACACTAATGACAATTTTGAAAAATTACAAAATTAAAAAAAGACAATTCCATGAAAATGTTTTGAAAATTTTACAATTTTGTAATAAAAAATGTCCAAAATGTCCTCGGAAAACGTGGAAAATTTTGCAAATGGAAAATGCATGGGAAATCAGAAAATGGGCACTGCGCTAACAACGTAGAAGCATTAATTTTGGATCGCAACAACATGACTACGTTGAATTTCCCTGACTTTTTTTTAAATAAGCCATTCTTAACATACTTCTCTCTGACTTTTCCAGACATTTTCAAGTTCCCCGACTTTTCCAGGTCTGGGGGTACCCTGTGAAAATAGCATCAAATTTTATTTTCATATTAATTAGGTTTTCAGAAGATGTTCCGTGTGAAGAAACATTGAATCGCCGAACATTGATTTTTAATATCAATAATGCCATGTATAGGAGTGTTTCTTACAAAATAATTTAACATTATTCGCAAAATATTAAGTTTTACTGATCATGGATCAATTATAATTTAAGGCGGCATTAAATATATATTAAAAATAGTCATATTTGCCTCGAAACAGATTTATAAAAATATACTGCATGCACGTTCAATTGGGATCGAATTTTATATCATAAGCATACGTAACTTTTTCATTCGAAGTAACTTTTATAAAAACAGCGGCAGCTAAAGCAGCTTAAATTATATTATAGATTAAACTATAGTTTTACAACACGCTGTACAGGTATAATTGAGTATATTTCAATTAACGAATTTTATCATCGATCACTGCATTTTCGTCGAAGTATAATGACATCTGGCCTACTATGAAATATAGTATCGGTGTTTTAATACAGTTTATTGGGTTTTCGGTGAGAATGCATTGGTTCGGAACAAAATTCACTACAAAAAATATAATTGTTTTTTGAGCGATTTCTTGAAACATCAAATATCAAGGCCCCGGCTTTCTCCAAAACACCAAGAGCTTCGATCGTTACGCATGACAAAGATAAATAATGCTAAATGAAGTTTCAATTGAAAATCGCATCAGAAACTAAGATAAAGTAATACCGTCGGCATTAGACCTCAAAATTGAATTACCCCCCCATAAGCGATTATATTTCAGGTTTGACAATCCCATTATAGAAAATTAAGCGCGGCTGTAATTCAAAGATAACAATAGGAAATCGGCTGGAAAAGCCCTTTATCACGCACTACGAAAAAGTATTAAAATTCTCCGCTTAATAAATGATTGTAACGAATACTGGAAACCACTTGATGAGCGTTATCGTGCACAGCAAGTTTACTTAATAATGAATAAAAAACTGCAATATATTAGAGCACGTTATATGCAAGTTCAGATGTAGAACAGGTATTTAAATTTTTGAGCAGGTACTTCAATGCAGCAATCACAAGTGTCAACGAGTTTGTTGTGCCAGTGTTTCAAGTGAAATGATGAATTTATACTCATGAGCAAATACTCTTTGCATTTTTATTTGCTTCGAGGCTTGCTTGACTCATGCTTTTGTGAAGCTTGGCGAAATTATCAAAATTTAATACTTTTAATCTGCTCATTTCTGCATGATTATAAATTGCCACAACTATTAATAGAAAGTAAATGTAGAAAAAATGGTTTACTGTCTATGTGAAAGTATAAAACTTACTGATGAAATGGAATAAACGTATTTCACTGTAATGTTTTATCAAGAAAACAAGTTTCATGAAGTTTAAAATGCCCTTGAATTTATTTGCATAATCTTTGTGTATAACATCCTGTTAACCAGGAACATTATTATTAATATTCAGTATACGATTCCGCTGAATTGGCGCGGAATTGGGGTGTTATCGTTGTATCTTTCAACGAAAACAGGAAACAGTATATCAGCGCCTAATGTACATTATACATGAAAGTGCGGGTAGGATAAATCACATTTCAAGGCAAACATTCACTTTGTTGTTATAATCAAAGTAAAATTACGGTTAGCAGATCTCAAACAAAAATTCTACAACGATTAAATAGTTCACACTAACGTATGTGCCGTATTTTATTCTGAAACCGAACTAAAAGTCTCGATACTTTTTGTTTTGGCGTCAGAATCAGTACAGAAAGCCATGATGTGTTAATACAGGTTTTTTTTCATAACTGCAATAACTGAAAATTTCCAGGGTTTCAAAAAAGTCGAAATTAAAGATTATTGTTAAATGTAACCTGCACTCAACCAATCAATCAAGCGTCTCAAAATGCTTCTTAGAAAAATAGTATTTTTTTTTCTTCAAAAATTACGATATTCAATATAATGAAAAAAAAAAAAAATCCGTAAATCGAACAAGGATTTAGATGAAAATTCACCCAATTGGAAGAACGACTTAATCGACATTGGACGGTGAACAAAAGGAATGGTACGCACAGGATCAAACTGCGTTACATGTACAGACTGTACTATTCGTCGGAATGGGATGATGAAAAGGATTACCAAAGAATTGCTACTTTGATACCTTTTATAAACAGTACCAATTTATGGATTAAAACATCCTAACTCAAACCCATTCACCTTCAATTACAATTGTCCATTAATTATTAATGTTAAAGTTAAGCAATATAATTACAATTCTTTTGTGCATAGAAAATAAATAGCAAGTATCGTTATCAGCATAATGTCTGCAGCACCATCGACACTTGGATAAAATTCCACAAAATGTCCCGTCCTAAGAATGATTTATCAATGTAAGAATTGAGAGGCAAGCCTTGGAAGTTCACCTTCAAAACGTTCCAAGTGGGATTTTAACCTGCATGCATTCCATATGCTAAGATCAGACGAATGGAAAATAGATTAATTAACGAAACTTCAAAGAATCGTTCAAGGGTTAAGTACGCAATACTACCTGAGAGCAAAACGTGACATTTTATGGGAAAAATGGTCCCGTACTCATCCTTATTAATGAAGAACAAATTGAAGAACCGCACATTAATTAATTATTTTTAATGCATGGGAATTGTTGAGCCTTTGACGGTGGCGTTTCCTCTGCGGAATAACTGCGGTGTATTTGCATAAGGGCAGGTTTAATTAAATCAAGGAATGTAAGACGTACGCAAGCCAAAGACATTTTCATTAAAAGTAGAAATATTCCGCAATTTATTTTTTCGCAGGAAGAGATGCCAGCATACATTTGATGAAACAATTTGTATAGAAATTTTGTTTTGAAAAAAATGTTGGCTGTTTTTTTCCAGAAGTCTTGTCGAAAAAAGTCGACTGATGGGAAAAAGGTTGAGAAAATAAGAGCTATGAAAGATCCGATCATAACGGGATAAATAGATGCATACCATGCATATAGTATAGCGTTAATAAGTAAATTACAATATGGTATAGCATTTAGCACGTACCAACACATAACGAGACATAACAAACGATATATTTTATTACTTCTAAGGCAATGTTCATATTTGGATAGAATTTAGCATTGAATATGTCACCTTCTTTGGCAGCACAACGCCGTATTTACATATACTGTACCACCTAAATTTGAGACTCATGAGACCCATACAATTCATTTAAATTGACATGTTAAATTCATCCACTGCTTATGTAAAATGCAAGTCCAGTACTAATTGTCATGTCAAAGCCTAAAAATGTGCTTAGCATTCTTTGTTTACTTCCATGGAACAAGTATATCACGGTAAAGATATGTAACTTTTGAGAAAATATATCATGACAATGAAAATAAATGTCAGCTTCTTGATTATCATGCGTTTGACTTATAAACATTGCATTTCTTATATTAAATTGTAATGTTAATAGCATATGGTGCCAATCCGTAAACCCATTTTAGGGTGTGCATGGAAGCGTCCAAAAGTATTCAAAATTAAGTACGTGTAAAACTATTTTTATCACAACCAATATGTTCATTGTGATGTTTTTACTGCATCAGCAACACGTTGTTACGCACTCGTTTTGTAAATAAAATGTAAATCTGGAAAAGGTTTTTCTTGTTTAATTATCGTTTAGCTATCGTTAAATCTTAACATTTCAATAATTTTAAAGGTGGGGCATTTTGATTTTTTTTATTAAAGTCTGCACATTTGTCGCTCATTACCTTTAGTTTGAAGCTACGTGAGCGACATCTATTTGCCGAAGAATTTTAAAGGCACTTAAAGGGGCTTTCACGAACATTTCATTTTAATTGAGGGCCTATGTGCCTATGGTGGCATTTTCATCCATCTATAATCGATCTCAAGCTAGATTTCAGCAAAATTCCTATTTAATGCATCCAATCGATGGATTATCACGTTGACGCTCCTCTGCGCCAGAGAGGTGTCAAGTCATTATTAATTGGAGACAACATAATAACCTAATAAAAAGACCTCTGAAGGCTGCACTATAAAATTTAGAAAATCCTATTAGTACATACATGTATTGGATTTAATTAAGTTCTTTGCACTGTCTTAGCCTGCGGCTTAAGGAACTGCTTGTTTATCGCTTCACTTCAACCATCAGATTTATGCAGTGCCCTACTAACTCAAAGAAGCAGAAACCTTTTGAAGCAAAAGTGTCAGCACAAATATTATTCGAACAATTCAGTTCCTTTTATCAAATTACACAGCTAAAGGTGCTGGCCACTTCTTGGCGTTTATTCCCTAGGAAGAACACTAAAGTACGCAACATAAGGGAAAGTAACGCCGTCTTTAAGAGATGATGTGAACTGCTTCGGGAAGGATGAAGATTTGTTTATGAAGTTTATTCAACCTCGCCCAAGGCCAGCTCTGAAGGATGGAGGTAATGGAAAAGTTGACCACTGATGTCGAAGTGGTTAGCTTTCGTTCACGACAATTTGGGTTTCCCATTAAGGGAATGCTAAAGTAAACATCTACAACTTTAAAACTTGAAAGACCAATTCGAAAAAAACATAAAACGACGACGTTTCGAAAAGTTTTAAGAGCTAGAATAATTCATGAACTTTAAATTGCGATAAGAAAACCATATATACACAAACGCATAGCCAAACAAACATTGGAATTTTGCTTGAATGCCTTCATTATTGCCACTCAATTAGATAAATATCGATAAACTATTTCATTTCCGATTATTCTATACATCAAATTCCGCAAATTTATACTTGTATATTTCTAGTCACCAGCATTATCATGAACTTTTTTAAGGTAGTCGTGGCGTTAGAAGCAACGAAGAGTCATCCGCGCTATTCAAAGCTATACATTTATGTCAAATACAATTATAAAGAAAAGGTACTCAAATTCAATTTTGTTAAATCCATTTGCAGCAAATACACTGTACAGTATTCCACTGCCGTAGGTTTTAGGTGAAGGCACTGTGTGTTTCGTAAAAAATCAGTTTTGTTAAACACACTCCTGAAATATCGCGCATTTCCATTCTAGAAATTCCAGCAAAATCGGAGGCCTTTTTTGGTCAAAAATCACGGATTTCCATCAATCAGTGTCGAAAAAACGAATTTGTGGTACATGTATACATGTACGAAATTAACACTTTCTATTGCACCTTAACAATACGAAAGAATTAACAAGCGGGTATAAACAAGTGCAAGTTTGCTTACAAGTTCACGAACGTTCAGATTTCAACCTTATTTCCATGGAAACGTGACGTTTCCGCTTCCATGAAACGTCCGATCTGATTTCTTTTCAAACGCATCAGTGATGCCATTATATGGATTTTATTCAGCCAGACACTTGGTGAAACGATAATGTGGCGTGAGCTACTTTTCGGAAAAATACGATCAAAATTTGTAACTTTACCTATACAAGGGATACATTGTAGTCTCGAAAGTGAGTCAGTGGTGCAAAACGTGTGTAAGAGGTGATACATTTTAATTCCCTAATGTTAACTGAAAATAGTCAAACAAGTTGTTCTTACCTTGCCAGTACCAACTGCCTACAGCGCCTATAAATAGTTTTCGCCCATCCTGAAACAACACAAATACGCATATTAGTTTGCATGAAACCCATCTAAAATTAACTCCATTGATGTACAAATAAGTCAAAGGTACAAAAAAATGTTGCTAAGTTCCAATATAAACGGATTATATACACATTCATTTAATTTGCGTTAAATACTTGATTAAGACAATTTTAACATGCCCTACAAAGAAGTGATACCAAAGTTGAATTTTAGGATACTTCAATCTGATTTTCATTCTTAAGAAAGTCTGTATGATTAACAATGATGTGTCGAATTTCTCTTGATGTAGAAGATCAAATTCGAGGACACTTTGAAATATAAAGCTCCGAGATATCGATTCAGGATAATGTCCAAGACTCCATACATGTATGTAATCAGAAACCTGTTATTCATCTTACATTTTATGGGTTAGACAATCATATTATCTGATAATCTTAATTATTCCTGATAATCTCAAGTTTTAATGAGTGAAATCCGACTACGTTGAGAGCATGCATGGTTTAAAATCAACCAAGTTTTCAAAATATGCATGTACATTGAATAAGAGCATAACGATTTATCTAATTTTAGACCGTTATTCACGCAAACGAGCATTCACTCAGAAGATACGCATTCAAGTGTCAGTGACTTGACATTCGCTGAATGACCTGGTCAACTTCTGTCTGCTTTGTCACATTGAAATTTTCAACAAAACATTTCCATACAAATCTTCGTTGAACATTTCATGTGAAAGCGATGCTATCGATTCGGTTTTAAGTGAAGATTAAAGGATTTGGCAATTGAAAATTGGCGGTGGAGATCAGATTTTAGAAAGACTCCAAGAATGGACTTTATCAATTTCATAGCGAGTATCATGGACCCTTTTGAAATTCGCAAATCTGTATCTATAAATATAATCGCGCAGTTTATAACGAATATATATATACAGTATATTCCAGCTTTTTTCGACGAAAATTGTGCCATCATGCACCTTATCGTCGCCAACTTCATGAGATTTTATTGCAGGATACTTTTCTTTCCATTTTTCTTTATTTATACGTAATATGATTCAAAGTCAGGCCAGTGAACTCTGCGAATGACGACGAAATTAGAGCTATCGAGACCCATCTCTCTTTTGAAATATAGAGCAAATAAGGCAAAAACAGTTGAGGCGCATTCAGGCGTGGTTGGATTCCTCGCAGTTTTAAATTCCCAATACAATCCAATCAGGCAAGATACTCGGCAAAGGTAAGCAAGGCCTACATCAATTTCGGCGCACTTTGGATGCTATTGACTGCATGGGTAGGGGGAGCACCGAAGACATTTTCTGGAGATAACGTTGGCAGATTAAAAGACGCTGCGACACACCGGGGGTAGTTCGAAATAAAAAGTTCAACCAAACTTTCCAGGCTCTTGAACTCAATTTTTTACTTCGATTCCAACAGAAAACACGGAAAGAAAATTGATTTTAAAGTTCACGGACAAGTGAATCTGTTACAACAATGAATATATGCAACCGATCCCATTTAATAGGAGTTTTTTTTTTAAATGATTATACTCCAAAATACACATGCACATTTTTTCCCATTACTGTACGTGTATTCTCGTTGCTGTATTTGAAATGGACCTTATGCAGGTTATGTAGGGATGACGAGCCAACCACGTGATGTATGCAGTCATTGGTGCGCGTCGCCTAGCTGCTAAGCTAGCTTTTCCTATGTGATTCGGGCCTGCCACGTGAAGGAAAATGTAGCAGTTTTGATAGATTTTAATGGATATTTGCTTGCTAGACAAGGTAAGATTTGATTTAAATACATTTATTGTCTTTAATGTCTTATGTGTTTAAATTGGACATTTAACAGTAGATAAATGGCGCGCTTTTTTAGGTTGCTCGGTACGTGTTATAACCTATGGGCGTCGTCTGCTACTTCATCGGGTCGACATATATTCTTCGAAAAGCACTCTTATTTTCTATTTTTTAGTAAATATTTATGTATTTTTGATTAAAGCGAATAATCATAAACACTCCATCTTATCTTCAGTTTGTTTAATGTTTTGAAAAGGCGAACTTTTTAGTTCTCAAGCATGCAGTAAGCATGCTTACATGTCCATAAATATGTGACTACAGTTTACCGTCATTTCATTTTTATCAACACTTCATATTCGATTAAAAATTAAGAATCAAAAATAATGAAGAAAATCCAATTTGGAAAACGTTTTATGCATCATGCATGCATCGCCATTTCAAAATATAAAAGCCAAATTGTGAATCGAGTGTTTAAGATTACTCATTATAATTCAAAACTACTGAAATCAAATAAAAAAATTTAGAAATACATGTAAAGTCAAATTCGAAGGATATCTGTTATCCCGATGAAGTAGCAGACGACGCCCATAGGTTATAACACGAATTGAGACACCTAAAAAAGCGCGACATTTAAACACATAAGACATTAAAGGCAATGATTTTAGATCACATCTTACTTTTTCTAGCACGAAAATATCCATTAAAATCGATGAAAACGGCTACATTTCCCTTCACGCGGCAGGTCCGAATCACATAGGAAAAGCCGGCTTAGCAGACGACGCGCGGCACCGAGTGAATACATCACGTGGATGGCGCATCATCGTGACGCATCTCTGCATAAGGCCCATTCAGGGAATTCACCATGCAATGCTTTTGCGAGGTTTTTCGGGACAGTAAGAGCAAACAGGAAACACTAACTCCCATTCCACACTGACGAACATGTACATGTATCATATACGCGTACATTATATCTCACACAAACTACAATATTGGATAAACTATGTAAAGGAATATTTACCGAAAAGCTTTCTACGAATGTATATTGTGATTATTGTCACTACATGTATTCAATAACTTTTCTAACACGTGACATGTACTGTATGAAATATTCCACATATACAGTACATCCCTCGTCTCAATCAATGTCGTTTGAGATATACAGTACATGTACATGTACAAAGGTTTTTTGGGGAATTGCAAAAGCTATTTATATGATCGACATCTGGAAAGATATTCTTACAAAAACTATAGCAATTTACACGTGTAAAACATTCATTTACACGACAGCAATGGAAATGCTAGTCTCAATTCATCCCAACAACATTTATAGGTCATATACATGTATATAAAATATATTGCATTTGGTAGGACATTTTAAGAGTTTAATATATATATATATATATATATTAAACTCTTAAAAATATTAAATATATTAATATATATATATTAAACTCTTAAAATGTCCTACCAAATGCAATGAATATGAAAAAATATATATATATATATATATATCTGAAAATATATATATATATATATATATATATATATATATATA
>JAQGAO010001952.1:0-21739 GCA_034697705.1 Ommatoiulus sabulosus | reverse complement strand
CCACGTTTTCCATGTACAAATTTACACAATTTCCCACGTTTTCTGAGTATTAATTTGCAAAATTTTCCACGTTTTTTAAGTACAAATTTGCAAAATTTGCCATGTTTTCCTAGTACGAATTTGCAAAATTTCCCAGGTTTTCTGAGTATTTATTTGCAAAATTTTCCACGTTTTCCGAGTAGAAATTTGTAAACATTTTCCACGTTTACCGAGTACAAATTTGCAAAATTGTCCACGTTTTCTGAGTACAAATTTTCCACATTTTCCGAGGTTAAAATTGCAAACAAATTTCCGCGCACACATTTTTAACATTTTCCGAATACGACATTTTTCCGATTTTAAAAAATGTTCTTGCAATTTTTTTTTTAATTTTTAAAAAATTTCTATGTTAATTTTCAAAATTGTCGTTAGTCAATTTAAAAAAAAATACTTTCCAGTGTCAATTTTGGAAAATATGACAATTTTTCACGTCGTCAGGGTCATTGGTTAGGGAAATTTTTTTTCAAACCTGGAAAAGTCAGGGAAAAGTCAGTGAAGTTGAAAATGAAATTTCTGGGGGAAGCCTGTCATTTCTAGACCCCGTCCTAGGGTATGGGCTGACTTTCGAATTCGGATATTACAAATTTTCGGCTATAACGAATGCATTTTTCTAATTCCAAAGCTCCAGTATGATGCCAACATTGTAAAAGTGAAATGTGGGTAAATTAACTTGACAACACTGCTCATTCCAATGTCTGTCTTGATTGGCTAGGTAACAGAATGGAACTTTTGTGCTGACTGTAAAATTAATTACGTCAGCATGTATCCAGAAATAAGTTGTTCACAATAACATCATTTTCTATTTTGGAAATTTTCCCTAGCATGGGGAAATATCAAGCTCCAATATATCTGGAAACAAATTTCGGGATGTAAATTGCTTAGAATATGATCCTTTTCTATTCTGGAAATATACATATATTTGCGGTGGAAATATTTCCCAATACAAAAGGAAATATCAAGCACCAATATAACTGGAAACAAATTTCGGGATGAAAGTTGCTCAGAATATAGGATCATTTTCTATTATGGAAATATTTGCGGTGAAAATATTTCCCAGCAGACGGGTAAATATCAAGCAACAATATATCTGGAAACAAATTTCGGGACATATATATTGCCTTACAATACATAAAAAACGTACACTACTTTAATACATAAAACAAACTACAAACAACAACAAAAACTATTAGTTGCGTCATTTCAAGTAAAGAATTAACATGAGCAGTTACTTTGCTAAATTTACTAAGTTTGGAAAAAAACAATTGCGTCTGTATTGATGTAAATTTATTTAAAAAAAATCAAAAATCAGGTAAATTTTCAACTTTTTTTTAGAAAAATTAGAATATTATGTGAGGTGGCAGGACTCAGAAGCGCCTCAAAATAAAAGGTGGGGATTCGTATTATTGGATGGAAGCTTAGCACCATATTACTTTTGGCAATTTATAAAAAATTTGAAATGAACATTTAAAATGATATATTTAATGAATAACCTGGTAGAAATAACACTTTTTTTAAAGTAAAACATTGCATGTTAATAGACAATCGTAATCGTGGTGGCCATTTGGAAATTTTAAAAAAATCGGAAACTTTTCACTAAAAATTGAAAATTCATAATGAACTTTTTGTTCAGAGATGAAATTTTATAGTAACCTTTGAATAAATATGTAAGAGTTATAAAAACCATTGGCGAAAAATATGAAATTTTAAAAGAATATGTTTGCTAAAAATTTAAAAATTCATTGAAAACTTCATTTAAAATTTGTAAATTGATAGGACTTCTTACTAAAAATTTGTTAATTTTAAATTGAAAGGAATTTTCTATTAAACAACTGGACAATGATAAAATAATGTACTACAAATTTGGAATTTATAGGAATATTTACAAAAAATGTGGAAATTGATTTGAATTTTTACTAAACATTTGGCCATTAATATGAATTTTTACTCAACATTTGGTAATGGAAAGGAATTTTCACTAAAAATTAGCAATAGATAAAACTTTTTACTACAAAATTTAGCAATTGAATAGATTTCGTATTAATTTAGAAATTTATAGAAGTTTTTTCTAAAAATTTGGAAATTTATAGAAATTTTGGTACTAAAAATTAAAAATTCGCAGAAAATTCTTGGCCTAAGACTTTAAAATGGGGAGAGGGAGAATACAGCTAACAAAACAAATTTTAAATTTAAAAGAAATTCCTGGCTGCATGAATTTATCGAAAACATCTGATTCAAAACTGCAGTTTCCCTGAAAATTCTTAGATAAAAATCTGCAATTTGTACTAGAAGGCTTTTGTCTAAAAACTCAAAATTGGCCTTTACAAGAAATTGCTTACAAAAGTCCAACAAACGTTATTTTTCCCTACTACAAAAATAAATGAATTTTCGCAAACAATGAATTTTCTTAACGAAACTTCTGACAAATGTTAAAAACGTGTTATCAAACACGAACTTGCTCATGTATGCATTGCTGAAATGTCCCAAATATGTTACAAAAATACATACTTTTGACTTGCTTTTCACCTCAATGCTTATCGCTATGCCATAGTACGCGAAAGTGCAAAAGTTGAGGTGTGTCCCTCGTTTTCTCTACATTATAACGTCACTTATCACAGGTTGCCCTTCCTCTGACCTTGGCAATACCATCGAATGATCAAAATTAGTATCAGAGTAACTGGTTTTAGATTCCAACCAACGAAATCGAGGCTCTATCATCTAGTTAAGTGCGACTTTTTATCTAAATGCATTTCCTGGATTTCAACTTCGATCCTCTCACTCTTTACCGAACTCCATTTGTAGAATCAAACATTTTTAATCAATATTAGAAGTTCTTTTTTCTTAATTTCTGGACAACCTCTTTGTCATAAACACCTGAAGAATGGCACTGAAATAGGGCAATGCAAAGTACCCATTTCAAAGCACCTGAAACATATTTGAGGGAATACAGGTCTTTCTTGATCAATTTTTGAAACAAATGTTCCCACAACCAATTACTAAGTTGTTTAAATCAATGTTTTAATCATTCAGGAACAAGAATATGTAACCTTGAAATTTGGTGTTCAATTCCATCTCAACTGTGAAATATTTAAAGTGCTACAACAGACTTCCCCAGAAATTTCATGTCCAATTTCCCTGACTTTTCCACAAATGTCCCTGACTATTAACTTAAATAATTGAAATTTGCCAACCTTATCCATGATTTTGCAAAACCGACCCGTGTCAATATTCAATATTTTGTAAAATTCACTAACGACAATTTTGAAGGAATTTCAAATTTCAATAGAAAAATTTTGAAAATTTTATTTTCAACTTACGTAAGTTGAAAGTTTTGCAAATTTGTACTCTGAAAAGGTTGAATATTGAAAAATATTTCCTCGTAAACTACAAAATTTTACAAATTTGCGTTCGAAAACAGTGGAAAATTGTGTAAATTCACGGACGGAAAACGTGGGAAATTTTGCAAATTTGTCCTCGGAAACTGTCAAAAATTTTACACATCTAGACTCGAAAACAGTTGAAAATTTTGACAATTTGTGCTCGGAAAAAGTGGGATTTTTTGAAAATTTCTACTCGGAAAAGGTTGACAATTTTGTAAGTTTATGTAGAAGTATTCATTTTGGATTTTGACAACCTGACTTTTTCAAAATAAGTCATTCTTCCCTGACTTTTCCAAAAAATTTCAAATTCCCTGACTTTTCCAGGTCCGTGTACAAAAGTCCAACAAATTGACAATGTGACAATCCGACGCAATCTTCAAAATGTGAAATTCTGAGAGCAAGTCGTCAATTTAATGAAAAATAATGATTGCAAGTCGAATTTAGGAAAAAAAAAAGATATGTTTAATCTCAATAGAATACGCAATAATAGATAATCCAATAATAAAAACAATTCTAGGAAATAATTTACCTAGAAAAGTGGAACTCATCATTGACGTCCCACTTTCCTACATTTTCTGAAAGACTCGTTTTGGTGCATTTTTTAAACTAAGGTAATTAAGTATCTGTCAACAAACAGACTTGTAAATTGCAGAGATGTTTTACTTAATAGCAAAAACAAGTGATTTCGTATACAACAACACTGAAAAACTTCAGAAATTTGGGTTTTACAAAAAGCTGGTAAATCTTTTAAGAAAACCCAATCATTAACAGGAGAGATGATTTAACCAAATTAACTAATTTGGTCAAATTTCAACAAGATTTACAGATAAGGCAAAGTATTTTCATAAATGCATCAATAACTTTAGTTAGTATAGCAAAATAAACAATGTCGAAATCACATATTTAACATTACTATGTTTTAAGCGTATTTCAGAAGGTTTAGGACCTTTTTAACATGTTTTCTAAATTCTTGGCAACAGATTATACTCGTGTAAAAACGACAATTTTTAAAAATCACAAACAAATACTTGGAAGTTTTCCATAATCTCGCGAAAATATTAACAATTAAATGTAAATAAATGTATCAATTTTGCAATCTTCGAAAAAAAAAAACCAAGTATCAATTTTGCAAAATTCGCAAAATCTAAAAGGTTCGCAAATTTATCGAAAATTTTTCAAAATGCATCATTTGCGAACCTTTTAATTTTGTTTTTTCAAATATTTGCTATTATATAAACACCAAAAATAAACAATTTGATGAAAATTACCTGAAATGGGACTCCCATTACAGGAAATTTTCATCAAAAGTTCGTTTTTGGTGTTTTTTCAAGCTTTTTCGAGTTTTTTTGTAACTTCATAAACTTTACACTGCTACATTCTCAGAATGTTGGCAATACAAAGTTTCGAAAATTTCGAACAAAAAAAACTATTTTATTACATTTTTGACCATTTTTTAAAATTTTACAAATATATTCCACAGGGGATGAATTTATCTTTGTTTTAAATAAAGATATGTGCCTTTTTACAGAATCAGTCTGCATTTTGTGCAATTTTTGATTTTCACATCGGTTTTAAGCTGAATGTAATAAGCATGAGCAGCAATATTAAATCACTCATTAAAACCCGTTTTAAACTCCGATTACAATGTTTGCTTGATTTGCTACAGTATATAATTTATATTTTTCTCTCACAGATATTTGCGAAAAAGTGCATAAATATCAAATGCATCGTGCTAATTTATAGCTTAATGGACGATTTAAAAAATTCCATGTGCACCAAAGGCATTTAACGCCTCAAGTTTTAACAGACATAGTAAAATTTGTGCAAAAATAAATCTCAAAACTTCGCACATTAACGCTATCTTGCCTACTGGAGTATTTGGTCAATTTGAAATTGTCAAAAAATACATTTTTGAAAACTTTTAAATAAGAGTTTAAATACATTTACCCATTAATTTAATCGCTTCTCAGCAGAAACTATTTCCTAACAAACTGAAATTCGTAGAGATTCAATGAGCTGTATAAATAAATGTACATGTAATAAAATCTAAAGATCATTTTCAAAAATAACTTAAATTTTAGAAACAATCAGTTCATGTTTTTTCAGTTCCCCACATTTTTCATATGTTGTACGATCGCAGTTTTATTGCATGTAACAGTTTCGCAGTAATTAAAATTTATTAAAATTGCAAGCTGCCATTTTGAATTTTCTAAAATCGTGACAAAAAACCAGCGTTAATTTGCTGATTATTTATACTACATGTAGTTTCAAGTACTGAATATTTTTATAAATATTAGCTGGACAAATTACTTCATATAATGTCCTGCTTCAGTTATTCTATATATTTTAGTTTTTTACACAAATACTGAACGATAGCTTACATTTTTTTTATCAAAATTCCTTTTTTTATTTTTAATATTATTTTCAAAAATGCTGCGATTTTACTTTTGAGATCCATTGTTAAATGAAGATTTTTTTCAACTATAATTAGTTTATTAAACTGCAGTTAAGTGTCGGCAAACTGCTGGTCTAACAGCCGCGCATTTTCCATGGAAATTACGGGGAAGATAGTTTTAGGCATAAAATGAAATATTTCCAACATAAATGTTACAGTTTGCAAAAGTTGGTGAAGGTAAATAACTAGGAATTGCAAATTTAAAATCAATAAACAAAAATTGTAAAAACAAAATTCAAAAATACCTATGCTGCACGTATTGATCCCTAGATGGCGCTTTTTTAAATTCCAACAAAATTTTCACTTTAAAATTGATGAGTGACAAAATTCTGAATATAAAAATGTACATTTTATACTTATTTACCTTCGTTATTGAATAGCAACAAAAAGTATCGAAAAAATTAAATTTTATGCTTAAAATTGACAAAATCTTTGAAAAATTCCTACAGATAACGTCACAACGCGCATCACCGGGAACCAACGTTCTGTAACATTATCTACAAAATTTAACCTCAAACCAAAAGGCGAAAGGCGTTGAAACGATGCTATGCACCTTCTTAATTCGGTCATGAGTGGCCAATGTGCGAGGAAATTCTAGATGCTGGGCGCAGCCATTTTTCAGTGCACGATGGCGGCCCTCGGGTCAACGTCATCGTCAGTTGGGATCAGCAGTTGGCGCTCTGAAACAATTCAAAAGTATCATTTTCACCGTCAAATTTGGGCGGATATTAACGAAATCTGGGATTTATACCGAGATAATTTGGATATTCAAAGCGGATTCAATAGCGGAACTCGAACAGAAGCTTTACGAAACGTGCCTCGAGAGTTCGTGAAATCATGCCTCCAATTTAAAGAAGAATTTTGCACACCCAACCTCACGACTGCCAAAGTACGATTCGCAATGCATCTTTCCAAGTACTTCTATCATGAACTGGTTATCTGAAAATCATATCGATACAGTTATGAAGCAAATTATCTACAGACACCAATGATATAACAGCGCCACCTACTGCCAAAGCCACCATCACGTTTATGATGCATAATAAATTGGGATACTCAGAATTAGAGGTTTACGAAGTGCAGTCATGAAGTCACGTGTGCAAAAGCTTGACATTGAAGTCTAAAATAAGTCCCACACGAGTTTTCAGAAATATTGTTGCCTGATTTCCCCCCCGTGCGTTGGAAAACATTTCCTCCGCAAATATTGTTTGCTGTTCCGGATATATTTATAGAATAAAGAATGATCCAACTCTCGAGCAACTTATTTCCTGAAACAATCTGACGTCATAGGTTTTACAGTCACGCACAAAAGAACTGCAATAAATTTTACTAGAAGTTTCACATAAAATTCCAGTCTTTAAGTTACTCAGGTACTCTGCAGCCTCATCGAAGCAGCTGTATCATTGCTATTCCGATACTGTAGAACACCAGACACCGAGACATTTTCATTATCTTCCTAATTTATGTTCCATGTTCCAGTCCTTCGTTCGTACATCGGTACATGAGTAGAATTGTCAACATTTTACACAAATAACTATAATCTATTAAGCTGAAATTGATAGGCAATTACAACCTTGCAGTTACGTATGGTCTGATCAGACTCTGGTTACGGTTACATTCAAAGTTCATCTACAACTCTGGTTTTGACCAATGGCAGCAAAAAGTTTGCTGGTTGACAAGGAGAGTTTAGTAGGTGGGGCGCGAACCACTATTTTATCATAACGGTTCGCGTTATGATACCATCGGCTTCATATACATTGTACATGTACACTGTAGATACCGAACAGGAGTGATAATAGATGCTTGTCATTATGTTGTCCTCACATGACCTTAATATCCATTCCATTGACATTCCATTGTCAAGAATTAACACAACACACCCTTTACTCGATGAGTCGAAGACAACTACGTGTGATATTGACAATCAAATCAGCAGTTTGGCACTAAATTATCACGTAAATTGCACTAGCCAGACAGAGCCGATTGGGTCCGCCATCTTCACGCACCCCATGCTCTCGGGACACTAGCAGGTCCATTTGCCCAGAAATTGTGACACAATGAAATGCGGATTTCTCAAAAAATTGAAAATATCCTTTTCAATATCTATCTCGAGCATCATGATGAAACCTTTTGTCCTTGATAGTGTAAAACCGCCAAGATACTCCTAACTTACTCCATGGGCCCCTCTAAGTACTTTTGAGAGCAACACGATACCATTGGAACTCTGAAGGCGAAGTTCGTAGCTCAAATCATTGCTTGAATTGTCGAAACCTTCACCAACTTGTAGCAAAAAACTTGTAGCCAAAAAGCTAGTGCAGTTTTTATTAAAAACAAAAAACGGTAAGTTTTCCTACCAGAATTTCTTCTCTGTCCAATCGTTGCTGGGATCAAAGTGAGAAGCACCAGAAATGCGAGGATTGAAGTTCCTCCGCCGACGAAAGCCAAGATTTCTTTGTAGTAGAACGAGCAAAGATTGCAGCATTGTCTGATTTTGCAAATGAAAAACTATGAAACTTACAGTAATTCAGGCACATGGCGCGAGGAACCAACGTGCTACGGTTTCTACGATGTAAAAAGGTTGCAGAAAAATGGCAAAACTTACTGGCAAGGATTGAGATTCTGGATAAGAATGACCGCAAAGCCGTTCGATAGCTTATCGGTGAAACTCATGGCGCCGTAGACGAAAGCACCAGTTTCCTGAAAAAAAAATATGTTCAGGACATTCCCCCACCATGAATTCAAGCGCAATGAGCCGTGGAAAACAGCGTCACTTACCACATTACCGGCGATGAGATCGGCAGTGAACGACAAAGACGTAATTACCATCGTCGAACCGCCGATGCCCAGTAAAGCGGCCACGAAATAAAGTTGCAGATTCGTGTAGCTCTCGCCTTGGCCGAAGTACACCCAAACGCAAGCCGCTAATCCAAATCCGCAGCCGAGAGCGAAAGTTACCTAGAGCGAGATCATTTGAAACGATTACCACGAGTGGACTACGGAGCGCCGTCAAAGTTTGCTGTGAGAGCAAAACCTACCTTCCGTCCCGCACATATGTTCACGGCTTTCATGAAAAAAGATGAAACGAAGCCGGACACGTACACGATGAGTGGGATGATCGCTATGCTTTCCTGAAAACAAAAAAATCCGGCATTTAAAACAACGTCTAGATGCAACATGAGCTAGTCTAAGTGGCAGAACCAGAAACGGTGTTCCCCCAAACAGGGTTTCACCATAAATTTCATATTCAACTTCACTGACTACTTCCAAGTTTTTAAACAAATTTCCCTGACCAATAGCAATGTCAAAATTGATCAAACTTTCGATCAACTTTCTCAAAATTAACGCAGGAAAATTGCGAAAACTTGACAAAATTGGCATGAGAAAATATTCCCATTTTTCCAATTCTTAATTTGGAGAACGTTCAAATTTATGAAAATATGTACTTGGAAATGCTGACAATTTTAAAATTCTTACTCCGAAAAGGTAATTTTGCCCAGATTTGTTCTCAGAATCTTGTTAAAAACATTGCACAAATTCCTCCTCGGAAACAGTGAAAGTTTTAGAATTACATACTTGACAACAGTTGAAAATGTTGAAAATTTGCGTTGGAAATCTCTAGCAGCAGTTTGCTAGAAATTTAGACATAATCTGGAGATTACAACGATTCCAGAGTCAATATTCGCACCACTAAAATGTGAGCAAAACTGCAGATATGAAGGGTTATAAGCTCGAGATTTATTCCCGCTTGGACAATCCACAACCAGTAATGTTTATCGCTTATTTTCTTTTTTCAAAAAAAAATATTTTTAAAACATTTGTTTTTTCCTAAAAACTAAAATAATCAGTTGCAGTACAGGTTACGCGTTTTCTTCAAGGTGACAGATCAAAACAACCAATCATTGCACCCAAATCTGCGAATTATCTACCTGCGGTAGCTTGAGCGTGTCTTGCAAATACAAAGGCACGTAAACTTGGGTGAGATTCGCGAACAATCTGGTGAACATGTAGAGCAACGCAAGCTGAAAAAAGAAAAGTAACAACAAAATCATCTACACTGATAAGTAGAACAAAAATTGACAAACGTATGGAAATCCAACATCTGTTAAGAGAAATTTGTTGATCGTATAATAACATCTCGACTAACCTGATAAAACTGGGGTTCCGCAAACCACTTTTTCCAGTTCATGCGTCTCGATATTGCTTCTTGATAAGAGCTTAGAGGCGTAAGAGACGAAGACGACGGATCGTGTTGGATGCTGAAAGACACGTTCTGATCTTCCTTAACGCCGATGTGAAAGAACAGGGAATGAAAGGCTCCCACTCCAATGACCACAAATACTATATTCTAAGAATAAAACAGAACAAATAAATACAAAGTCGCGAGTTTGACGGCATGATTCTGAAATCAAAAAACCATTAACTGGGATTTCAAAAATCCAACACATCAACTGAGTAACAAATCATTTCATTATTTTCTCAAAGAATTTTGATCTAACAAAATCGAAAAAAAAAATCTCCAAAAAAAATTGTCAAAAACTGCTTATAGGCGATTCTAAAACGTTAAATTTGTATTTACGGAACATTCGTATTTACAGAAATACAAATTTTTGAAAATATATTTAATGTTTGCCTAAAACTATCTTTGGAAAAAAAATCCCATATAATGCACCAGAAGAGAGACAAGTATTCGAGAAAATGCGATTTTTACGACGGTCAATTACCCGAAACTTGATCAAATCTTCAGGTCCTATTCCATCGACGGTGGCTCCGTTGGCGCGGTCCACTGAAATGCCAAGGACCACCCAGGTAACAGAGTAAACGCAAATGTTCGCCAACACGGAAAAGGCATACCTGAAATTGCACAAATGCCCATTTTTCAATAAACAGGAAAATGTTACTCCTAAAACGAGAAAAAATTTGCAGATTTCGGGGCTAAAATCAACCAAAACCCACCTGTATGCTGTTATCTCTGTTCGTTCGTTAGGATCTTGGGTTAGATCTGTAATTAGGGCTAAATGTGAGACCTGCACGGCAGCCCATCCAAATTGAAAAATTACGACGAACGACGAATAGTAGACTAATTGGGCTATAGGACTGGAGCTCTCGCATCCCAGGCATTTCATAAATATGAAAGGAAAACTGGCAAGAACGCAAAAAGTTCCTGCAAATGGAAACAAACCAGGTATTAAATACAAAAAATTAAAACTTAAAAGGCAATTGCTACATAAATGCAAAATCCAAAAGTGAATATTTCAATAACAAATAAAATGTAAACATTGATGGACAAGTCAACAAAATCAATTTTAACATAATGGAAATGGCATTTTTGGTAAATATTTATTTTAATATTTTAGTATATTTTACATATTACTTAAATATTTTGACAATTTTTAAACGATTCTTCAAAATACGTTATTCATTTTTTAAAAACTTGCGGAGATTTTTTAGAAATTTTAAGGAATTTCTTATAACTTTTCAACTTTTTTTTTCATTTTTAATAATTTGTCGAAATATTTATATTATTTTTATTTTAAAATAAATTTTAATTTGTAATAATTTGCTTAAATAATTTGAATTTGTAATAATTTTCTTAAATATTTCTATTATCTTAAAATAATTTTTTAATTATTATTTAACTATTTCTTTAGGTTTTGGATAATTTTCAACTGTTTAAATATTTCTATAATTTTCTAATAATTATTTCAAAAGTTTTCTAAATAAAATGTGGCGATTCTTTAAAAAAGTTCATAATTTTGCAATTTTTTTAATATTTAATAATTGGTTTGAATATTTGTATATAAATGGAAACAAACCATTTATTGTCAAACATTATTTGTCTAATATTTCTTTACATTTTGAATATTTTTCTATATTTTTATAATTTTTTAATTGATAAAATTTTTACAATTTTCTAATAATTATTGGAAAAAATTTATATATAAAACTTAAAAATCTTCCCCAAGTAAGTTCAAAAATGAAAAACAGTTTAAAGCCAAACAAGCGACCGACAAAATTGGGAAAAACATGCCTTCATAATTGTATGATAAAACAACTAGAAATACGTTTTTAGAATTACAGATACATAAACTTACAAACAATAACTGACATTTGAGATTTAACAGTCAAACAAGGAATATGATAACAATTGGGGAAAAACACTTTGTTGTTACTTCTTTCAATGCCCATTTTCTAGATAACATAGTTGAATCTATTGCTCAATTGTGTACCTTGCATCGAATAAAGCACAATAACAATCTTTGCCTACAATTTTTAACAGCGATATGTTTATTTATTTAAACTGTATGCAAATAAAGCAGTTGTTCGACAACGGCTTTAAACATTTTAACAACAGTAGCTTCTTTTGGGAAACTACCTTGTATGATTGATTGTTTAAGGTTGCTGAAAGTGACGCATAAATCCTTTTTCTCAAAATTAAGGTGAACCACGTTTGAGAAATCAAACTTGAGCAGAGCCTCTCTTTCTTTTTGGCATTTTACTAAAAAAAAAACTATCAATTTCTTTACGAGGTATTGAAAAAATGAGAAAAATTCCTGCGGGTGGAATTGACTATTGCTGTCTAATATTTCTTTACGTTTTGAATATTTTTCGATATTTTTATAATTTTTTAATTGTTAAAATAATTTTTACAATTTTCTAAATAAAACTTAAAAATCTCCCCCATGTAAGTTGAACAAGCGACCGACAAAATTGGGAAAATACAGAAAAATTTCTTTGTTATTTTTTCAGCAATTTTAAAACTAGTCTAAAAGATTTTTTTTCTAAGAATGCTGCAAATATTCAGGGTTCCCCCAGAAATTTCATTTTCAACTTCCATGATTTTTCAAGCTTTTAAAAAAAATGTCCCTGACCAATGACAATGTAAAAAACTGACATACTTTGCAAAATCGACCCAGGAAAATATTTTGAAAATTAATATAGAATTTTTTTTAAAAAAAAATTACACGAAAAAATTTTGTATTTGGAAAATGTTGAAAATTTTGCAATTTTGTCCACGGAAATCGTGGAAAATGTTACAAATTTGTATTCGCAAAACGCGGAAATTTGTGCAAATTTTTACTCGGAAACCATGGAAAATTTTGCAAATTCGTCCTGGAAAATGTGGAAAATTCTGCAAATTTGTGCTAGGAAAACAGGAAATTTTTGCAAATTTCTACTCGGAAAATGGACCTTGAGCTAACCAAGTAGAAGCATTAATTTTGGATCGCAACAAACATGACTACGTTGAATTTCCCTGACTTTTTTTTATAATAAGTTATTCTTCCCCGACTTCTCCCTGACTTTTCCAGACATTTTCAAGTTCTCCGGCTTTTCCAGGTCTGGGGGGTACCCTGATATTTGTGCTCCAGACCTACAAATCTGTCGTTAAAATAATTTTCAAAAAACAAATTACTTAAACTAAAACATGTGTCATAACCCATGGATCATTTTTTCATAAAAAGTAAACGTCAACCTATTTCGAGCACAAACACAGACCTATGAGATGCCAGGTTTTCCGTCGACCGTAGCGGCACAGGAAAAAATTGTCCGTGCGGTCAGCTTCGATGCCTATGAACGGCGTGGATAGTCCATCGGCCACTTGACCGACCAGAAGCACAATGCCAGCTAAGCTGTTGTCGAACTTCAAGGCAAAGTGGAAGAAGAGAAGCAGATAGGAAAACCACAGTGAACTGCAGATGTCGTTGAGCACGTGTCCTACGCTGTAGGCCAACTTCACCCGAAAGGACAGTTTCGGGACAATTGCCCTATCCATTTTTCAGGCGAGCTTCGAGGCAGCGACGGCAAAAGGACAGGAAATACTGACTTTATGGAAATCTGATCATCATCGTCTGAAAATCAATTAGGATACAAAAAGAAATTAGTATGTAGCCTGCACAAATTGCAAACAACCAATCAACCAAGAAAGGTTGGATTCAGGTTATGGATAATTGCACTCGTGGTAACTCGATGTTCTGGAAATCCCCCATCCGTATGTGCCAATTAGCATATCGGTGGTATAAACACACTGTTTGTGTTGATATAAATAACATTAAGGTTCATGAATGATGCATGGATTCTCGCGAATCATTAAAAACCCCTTTCTAGGTGGAAAACTGGTGTTTCCGAACATTTGGGTTAATGTGAAACACTGAAAACATGGCATCTAGAGCCGCCGCCACCTGGCTGCTTAATTTCTTGTGACTGTTACAAATGGGGACCAAAAATTTCTACTTTATGGGAAAAACCCAGCAACGCGAGGTCTGTCATCTGTAAATATGGAGTTAGCAACAATTTAAAAGTTGTTAAATCCATCCAAAACTATGAATGGAGAAAATGCAAAAGATCGAAGCACGAATTAAAATAATGCATTAGTCATTTCATTTGAAATATCAAATTTTGTCACACTTCTCATTCCATAGTGGTTTCATGTGTCGCTTATTGTTCTGATAATTTGCTAAACACTTTCCATTCTATTCAATGGTATTTCACCGGTTTAGGCTCGTACTTTTGCCTATGACCGATGGAGTTATTACGCTCCACTCCTCGCAACTTGTTACGCCCCACTCCTTACTGTGTTGAAAGCCACACCACTTGTTCAATTTTATGTCGCACATCTCTTCCAACTTACGGCACATTTCTCATTCAATGGGCATTATGTAGATCACGTCTTCATTCCTGTATCACGTGACAATTCATTTCATTTACGAAAATTACCTGGAGGCACATCCTTTTAGTTGCCGATTCGAGGAAAAGATCACGTGATGCAGGTTACGCAACTCGACATATGGTCCATTCTGAATCTTGAATCTTCATATGCCAAATCCCTCCACTGGAAGTGACGGCCATGAAGTTTACCGGGAGAGACAACAGGCAGAGATAACAAAATACTTCTGTACATAGCCAGGGAAGAACCTAAATATAAGGATGGGAAGGGAAAGGAATACTTTCACGGCCGATTTGAGTTACGAACTATCGCAGCATTCGCCCGGGGGATTGTGGGAAACCATGAAAAACCACAATGAGGCTAACCGACGTAGCTATAACCAATTGAAGGAGCACCGGATGCGTTTACCGGCCGTTCTTTCCACATGCGATCCGGAATTGGATTGGATTACCTAAATAGCCATGAACTTAGGAAAATCTAATTTATTGACGATGTTGGGGTCCATTGCTTTACTCATGCAGCCACCTAGGAGTTTTTTTATATTCACGTTATTAAAAAAAAAATTAAACTAGGAAATAAAAGCACTTAACTTTTTTAACCTTTAGATTGATATAAATGCCAAAAGATGATTGGTACAAAATAAAATGTGGATGAATATTATCATATATGCGAGGAAAAAGGCAATTCTTAACTTACCATTTAGCTGGTAATTAAGTGATGCGTTAATATCAGATTTTCAAATTCTCTAAATTTAATAATTATTTTTAATATTCTCACCGCCAAACATCAGTCTTCATTCGATATGACTCATAAACTGATGAATGACTATTAATACGAGTGGAAATAAAACTTTCCATGGTCAAAATTAGAAAACAAGCCAAATTCCTTCCGGGGTACGTGATGGCAGGGTCCTAATCTTGTCAAAATTGTGAAACATATGTTTGTGATCTTCTGACCTTTGAAATGAAAAGCGAAATCAAAGCAGGTCACGCGGCTCGCGTCATGTTATGATTCACGTGCCACCATGTGCCGTATTGGGAGGGTTGCATCATTGCACATCCTGACTTTTTCCAAGAAAAAATCGCCATTTTTAATAACAGAAATTTTAGTAAACACGCATTTCCCTACTTTTTTCACCGCCCATTTCCGTAAAAACTTACTGAAAACTACCGCAAAATATCGAACAAGTACGACGTTGAAATACTTACTGATAAATTCCTTATAAAACAGCGAAAATCTACTGATTATTAACTGGATTAAACTTCGCTAATCACGACATCGAAAGCGTTGATATGGCATGTCAAAATATTTAAAAAGATCCAAATAAATGTGAGGAAATTATCACAGCCTTCACGACATACTTGAGCAATATCAATGAGCAGAAATGAAACGCGTACCGAGAAATAAAAATAATCATGCCACTGATTTTTAGGCGACACTCTAACACCGGAAGTAGGGTGTTGCTAAACAATTCCACTTATAGATTTATTATCGCCATATTGACCCCATTTACAGCTAAAAGTAGTACTAATTTGTTATCGCATAAGATGACACTCGTATATTAAAATATACAGCATAAAAGGTGGCGCTGCGTTTGTATGAAGCGTGTGGATTTGTGGACGCCATTTTAAGACAGCTGAAAGTGTCCTCTTCATATAAAACAACTAGATGGCGCTCCTAACATGACAACGTAATATTTTGCAATGAATTCGTCCATTGCAAAATATAAAGTTAAATATGGTCCAAGGTTAAATATTTGATACGTATAGAAAATGGACAGACGTGGCGCTGCAAACATGATCAACATGTTTGAACATCGTAAACTAGCATATTTCGTCCACTTTGCATAAAGCCAGGCTCAGTATACAGAATAAAATTTCAAGTAAAACCCTGAAATATTGATGTTCCAAAGTGACATTCTGTTATTTCTGTAAGAATGATTCTTATATCTCAGTCTGGTTAGGATTTGCTTGGTATTGCATAGTTAGGATCTGTAAATTAGCAGACGCTGCAGTCGATGCTAAGGCGCTTCAGCCAACGTGTTTATTAGTTAGAGACCCGCTAGCAAGCAGACGCTTAGAGTGACGGGGGTCAGTCATAAACGCCATCAATTGCTAGGCCTGGAAAGGGTGTTGGTAGATCTTGCGAAGCAATTATCAATTTGTATACGGTCTGATCAAGTTCTGATGGCCAATAAATGCATGTTTCTATCTAAAAATTGCCTAGATATTTCTATGCATGTACTGTATGTTGTAGACCTTGAAAAAATAATTAACATGAACATTGGACACGCAAGCACGTGTACGTGCGAACACCAGCTGATAAATGCCCGCTCAAGTTCCTCGGTCGTAAATTTTATCTACGCTGTATAAAATTAAGCACTTGGGAAACCACATGAGTGGTCATCAGAGTGACAAAATGGCCTTACGAGGAGTGCGTGTTCTTGAGTTTGCTGGCTTGGCTCCTGCGCCGTTTTGCGGCATGATTTTGAGCGATTTCGGAGCTGAAGTTATAAAAGTTGAAAAGGTACGATATATATCGATCACGCACGTGGAAATTTGTTGGATCGATTCTGGATCTTTTCCAGAATCGGATGTGTACGTCGACACTACTCGCTGTTTCAACTTTGACCTAGAGTGCCGAAGTCGCGCATTTTATATGTACAACATTAACCAATTAACCTTTTGAGGCGTATCTTATCCATTATTACCATTATATTCGATATATTCTCATTTTATCACCTTAAACCAAGGGCAAGCAAGCTTAATTTTCACTTTGCATTATATTACCATAAAGCCCCTTGGTAGTGGACTTCACTGTCAGGACCATGGTAATGATATTTTAATGAGACATGGCAGTGAAGCCCACTCTTGCAGCTGGCAAGAGGGGACATCATTGCCATGCAAATGCCATGGTAATGATAGGAGGTCAATCCTCATTGGAGGAATGACCAAGTAGGGGTCAAGGAGGACCCCAACGTATTTAAGGGCAAGCCTCTTGGCTGTCCTCACTTACTTACTTAGAATTTTCATGAGAGAGAGATTGCGAAGACACTGTTGCTCAGTGCTTCTTCATTGCCAACTAAACCAAAGATTTCTTACCAAAGTGTAGTACTTAAACTTTGTATTAGTGTCCATACTGGACAGAACCTTGGATAAGTAGATTGTATTCAGTTTGTACTTTTGTATTCAGTTTATTCCTGCAACATCATAATCTAGAATAAATTCATTGTAATCTTTACCTTACGACTCCGTATCCTTCGGTCTTGCGTATTGGAAGGATCAGCCACCAAAGGATTGCTGCAACTAAGAAGAATATAAGTATATGAACATTTTTTGAATACAAACTTTTATTTTTTTTTTGATTGAGCAATATCCGAAAGCAGAATTGTCATTAGGATATTGAACGGTGCTGGATATTATTTTGGCACCTCTCAGTCTATTAGTTATTAGTGGTGACTTAATTAAATGGTCAGTTTTACCTCATCACTTTGGATGATAATTTTAATGTTTATTTTCAGTAGTGGTCAATGTCATTGGTCACTTTGGATTATAATTTCAATGTCTGTTTTCAGTGGTCACTTCATTGAACGGTCAGTCTCATCTGTTCGTTCAACTTCTAAATGGTAACTTTCATTCGTGGTCGTTTTTAATGTCTGTCATTCGAATGTGACGTTCCTAGGAACGGGACGTTGATTCTCTCGTATCTTCGGTAATTTTCGTCTAAATTTGATATTTCTTTAGTCCTAAAATGATAACGCCGAGGGGTTACCAATTCAACCAATGGAATTTGCTGTCCGATTTAAACCCGTTGCACATCGCGGCGAAAGATGGCCACATGGAGACGGTATCTCAACTCCTGGGTCAAGGAGCCGACGTCAACCAGTCGACGCCTCGAGGAATAACGCCATTGCTTCTTGCCTCTACAGGAAGCTCTTTAGGCAAGTGAAATCTCGAAAGAGCAGCGCGTGATGCGTTTTAGCATTTTTAAGCGGTTTTGGGAGGATCTTATTCGCGTTGGATCGGAAAGGTCTCGCGTTCCTCGTAAACCATGGAAGGAAAGCGATCTGTGACAAATGCAGAAGTGGAACATGCCGTGGAAGAAGGTTGCGTGAAACCGTGGAAGCGGATCATCATTGCATGCCGCGGAACACGGTCGTTCTTACGGCTCGCGTTGGAAAAACCCGTAATACATACAGCGCCTCTTCTCATTCCGCAATGGCATATCTTTGTCCGTCTAAACTAAAAGCTACATCCCTTGTCCAGCAAAATTATTCGATGATTCTCTCTTTGCTCTAGCCATTCGTTGAGCTCAATCTCCTGGGTTACTCTTTCAGAAATGGTCAAAATGCTGGTCGTTGCCGGTGCCGATGTCAATTCTCGCGACGAAACTGAAAACACGCCTCTTGCGAACGCTTGCTACATTGGCCGAGAGACCATCAGCAGATACTTGATGGAGAAAGGCACGGACGTGAATGCGCGTGGTCTTTTTGGCAGGACGCCTTTGGTGTATGCCATCGGCAGCAACACCTGCAGCGTATCGTTCATCTCCGACCTGCTGCAGGCTGGGGCCTGCGTTACCAGCCGTAACGATAATGGCACTACTCCGCTACATAACACCGTTGCAAGTTGGAGAACCGGTTTTAACAGGTGTGATATCCTCCGGCTTCTGCTGACTTACCCCTGCGACATCGATGCAGCTACAGCTAATGGCAGCACCGCGCTACATATAGCCGCAAAAAACCACTATGCAAAAGCGGCGATGATGTTGATCAGGGCTGGTTGCAAGGTAAACGTCGAGGATCGTTATGCCTTGACGCCAGCATGTTACGCCATATGGCGCCGATACCGCAATCTTTTTGATATATTCTTGGCGGCCGGCACTCGTGTCTCTCATAGCGACTGGCTGAAAGTCAATAAACGCGTGTGGCATAATCCGATGAGTTGGGAAGACGTCCTGGCCTCGTGCGCCAAATGCCCGAGTTTGTCCCAAATGTGCAGGAGGACCTTCTACGACCACTACGGGACCGAGGCCCAGAAATGCATCGAGAAGCTGCCGTTGCCCCCGTTGATCAATACGTTTCTTTCTTTTGAAATCTTGTAACGGACAACGACGTGATGTCGTCCGGCGATGGTTTCGACTTTCATGGTTTGATTTTTGCACATTTTACGATTTAACTCGTTGTTGTAAGTTGAAACTTGAAAGCGCAGGATGAATCTCGCCACGCCTCTTGTTCGCCGTACTTTATCCGAGTCTCGATGAGTAATAAAATACTCAGAAACCGAGAATTTGAATAAAGGTCTTGCATTTTAATTTTTTTTATTGCATTTTCCAAAATTTCTTCCGGAAGCTAGGGCACACCTACTTCAGGGTAACCCTAGACCCCGGAAAACTTGGAAAAGTCAAGGAATTTAAAAATGTGTTGAAAGTCAGAGAATAGACATAGAAGAATGACTTATTTTTTAAAAAGTCTAGGAGATTAAACATAGGTTAGATCAGAAGCCCACTCGTAAAATTTTAAAACTTTCCCATTTGCAAACAATGCACATCTTTACAAAAGTTTACACGTTTTATCCGAACGCAAATTTATAAAATTTCCACAAACCAATTTCACGCTATTTTTGGATAATGTTCAAATTGTCATTTAGTAAATTGTGCGAAATCGTGCATTTGGCAAAGTCAGGAATTCAGTTAATTTCTGGACTCATTCTCGCGTGAGTATTCATTATTTTTAAAAATTTAGTGAGATTAATCCGAGTGCTGAAAAATGATTGTTAAAAAAAGGGCTTCATTTACATTCAGTAATTTTATGAATGGTCCCCTATGCTATCTAGACACGGGTACGATGCGAAATATTGCATCAGCTGACATCTGATTCAAAGCTGAAAGCTGCACGTGTTAATTCTGTCTGTCTCAATTTCCATCCTCGATCTTTATTTCTTTCCCAAAAAATATTTCAGGAGTCAAAAGAGTCTTGTGCAAAAGGCCAACGAAATTAAGGTAGGTGTGTCCACTCGACAGAAAACTTAAAAACTTTAGTACATGTGTATCTAATATACTCACTTTTAACATATAGGCCTACAGTATGTCATTGGTCACTTTGGATGATGTGGGGCCGTCCAGAAATGACCTAACGCAGTTAATGGGTTATGCTTAATTTGTGACAATAGAGGTAGGGGGTAGACTGTCAGTGTGATGTCAGTCATGTCACGATTTATATAACTGCTAATAATAAATCAGTCCACCTTTCAAACAAAGTTTATCCCGTTTTCAATGTAAAGTTATTTTAAAATGCTTAAAAAAGTGGGCACCTAAAAAACTAAAAGGTAAACGTAACATTTAATAAAATTATGACTGGACGAATATTTAGGGAAGAAAACCTGGAAAAGTCAGGGAACTTGAAAAGTCTGGAAAAGTCAGGATAGAATGGCTTATTTTAAAAAATCAGGGAAATTCAACGTATAGTCATGTTGTTGCGATCCAAGACATGGTTAGCTAAAAGGACATTTTCCAAGTAGAAATGTGGAAAATTTTCCATATATTTTCCGAATTTAAAATTGCAAAATTTTCCACGTTTTCAGAGGACAAAAGTGCAAAATTTTCCACGTTTTCCGACCACAAAATTGCAAAATTTTCCACCTTTTTCCGAGGGAAAAATGGCGAAATTTCCCACTTGTTCAGAGGAGAAATTTGCAACATTTTCTGAATAAAAATATTCAAATTTTGCAAGAAATTTAATGCAAATTTTCAAATTGTTTAATAAATTTTCTATGTTAATTTTCAAAATTGTCATTAGAAATTTTTTGAAAATATGTGTCTGCGTCGATTTTGCAAAATATGTCAATTTTTGACATTGTCATTGGTTAGGGAAGTTTTTGTAAAACCTGGGAAAGTCAGGGAAGTTGAAAATGCCATTTCTGGGTAAAGCCTGTCATTCATATTTTCGTTTTATTTTCGAGTGTTTATATTTTAATATATGTTTCAGCATAATTAATTTTCGTTTTACATAGAAGCTTATTGTTTTAGTGGTGTACTAACAGTTGATCGAAACAAATCGTGACACAATTCTTTTGAGGGAGTGGGGAGGGGGGCTCGGGAAATTTGTGACAAAGGGGGTGGGGGAGGTATAAAATTTTTGGAAAATAGCGTGACATCATTTCTGAATGGCCCCTGTTGAGTGTTAAATGTCTATTAGTTTAATTAGTG
>JAQGAO010001951.1:0-21740 GCA_034697705.1 Ommatoiulus sabulosus | reverse complement strand
AATGTAATTTAATGAATTCTTTTCGTCATAGAATGCCACATTTGTTTATCTAAATTTGATTCAGTTTCCAGGAATTCTCCGCATCCGTTGACATTTTTATTTTCCTGTTAAAATCCCTAATGTTATTATAATTATTATTACAAGTGTATTATCATATTTATTTTTTTGTTATTATTATTCCTTTTTTTATTCCAGTATTTCTCTAACTTCTTTTTCACGTGGTTTATGTAGAATTTTCCCTATATTTATACAGCTTGTTTCCGATTTTAATACGTTTTATTAACATGTTTCGTCAACTTATTGTGATGCATTTATATATTTTTTTTTAAATTTTAATACTGTAAACTATTTATTTCAACAAATTAATTCAATGTATGAGGGATGATTTTTGAATTTATTCCAATTTTCTATCTTTCCCCTACTTTTATCAGGAATGTTATCAGATATTCCTTTTAACATCCCCAACATCTTAACTAAGTTAACACCAAATAACAAAAAACTAATTTATTACCATGCACAACAATTAGGCAACTGCCTTCCCTGTAATAGGGATGAAATGATAGTTCATTATTATCATAGAAATGCGAACAGAATCGGGAAATTTTTTTTATCCTAATCGCTGCTTCATGTGTATACAGTATACATCACATGTTCAAACTTTAATTAGCTTTTTATATTCAACATGCATGAATTTTTCAAAATGCTAGGCTAATGACATTTAGTATCGTACTTATTTTGATTGTTCAATTTTTGAAAACTGGCTAACTTGGCTTTTTTTTATTCAACATACAGGAATTTTTCAAAATGCTAGGCTAATGACATTTAGTATCGTACTTATTTCGATTGCTCAATTTTTGAAAACTGGCAAACTTGGGTAAAATGATTGATCATACAAGTGCAGCCATGTATAAAAAGTTGGCTTTGAACGACTTATTACTATGTTGTGGACATACCATTTTCAACCATGCTGGATGGAGATGGTCTCATTAAAAGTTTTATTTCCATGGGCAAATAGTACTATGGCGCTTTTATTAACTGGGGAGGGAGTTGTCTAAATGTGTGATCCATGGCCAAAATTAATTTATTAGCTCGACGTGTTTTACCTAATCCCAATGGTAATTGTACATCAACTAACTGCAGTTGTTTATCCATTTCAGCTGGGGGTCAACTACAACAGCAACAAAGGTCAGCGGTCACCCCAGTTGGCCAACCGAATCCGCATCCCTCACACACTGGCCGTCCATTCGTACGCCAAGCCCACAATGTGCCAACTTTGCAAGAAACTGCTAAAGGGGATCTTCCGCCAGGGCCTCCAGTGCAAAGGTCAGGCGTTAAAAGATGCTAAGTTGTACTGAAATGTTTCCCAAAAATTTTTAGCTACCGCTCTGTTTTAAGAGTAGTGTAAATATTTCATTAATGATTTCCCTTTCCCACATCCCCCCCGCCCCTTCCACCCATAAAATCGATCAAGTACATCGAAAATTAAATGTTTAGTAAAAAATAACCTTTAAATTGGAGCATTTGTTTATCAACAAATATACTGTACCCCTCTACTGCCCAACGAAAATGTTGCAAAATTCATCAATGAATACGTGGAAAATTTTGCAAAATCGATCATTGAATATGTTGAAAAATGGACATAAGAAATTTTGCAATTGTAATTTTTGAAATATTTCAGTATTTTGTAAAATTTACTAATGAAAATTGAGAAATTTTTTAAAAATTCACAATAT
Source organism: Ommatoiulus sabulosus (assembly GCA_034697705.1). Classification (NCBI taxonomy): domain Eukaryota; kingdom Metazoa; phylum Arthropoda; class Diplopoda; order Julida; family Julidae; genus Ommatoiulus; species Ommatoiulus sabulosus. The sequence goes on along the minus strand of JAQGAO010001951.1, from coordinate 20,007 downwards.
CAACAACATCTGACATTCACATAGGATTTTTTTTTTTAAAAAATGTAGTTTAATTAACCTACATTTTTTTAACTGACCAGGGAAATTTGGTGAAATTTTCTAAAACAATCACCTAGAACAATGTTGTAAAATAGACCCAGAATTTTTTTTTTTAATGTTGTAAAATTGATCCAGGAAAAGCTGGCATATTTTGCTACATTGAAAAATGTTTCAATTTCGATCGCGGATAACTATGCAAAATTCTCTTTAGATTTGTTGATAGTTTTGCAAAAGTGAAAAATTGTATAAGCTTTATTTTTTAATTATTTCACTAAAATTCCAAAATTTATCTATGGTTATTTTTGAAAATTTTGCAAAAATAAAATTAATGCTTGTATGAAAATAGTTGGGGAATTTTGATTTTTTAGTTGATCTAAAAAACAACGGTTTCATTTGGCAACAATGCCAATATTTGTTCGTTTTGTCCCTCCCTCTTAGTTTCGCTCCTAGATCCCATTGAGTGATTCGTCCATCAAAAATTTAAGACATTATTTTGATCTTGCTAAGAAAATTATTAAATTTAAAATGACAACAAAGGACGTGAATTGAAACTCAAAAGGTAGAACGTTTCATTTCACAAAATAATTTTCAGTTCTTACCGGTTTAGGTCGAGAAATGCAGTTACATTTGTCAATTTTTAGTCACGGAAAAGGGCACATTTCTAACGTGCAGAAAAAAAAGTCATTCACATAGAATTCAACATAACACATATTTCTACTACAGTATAATACTGCATATATCTAAAACATGGGGAAAAAAATCAAACACTCCAAATTTCCAAAAGCAAATTGCGTTGTAAAATCGAAGTAAAACTTTAAAATTTTCCGAAAATGTAAAACATTTTCATAAAAATTGTTTTCAGATTCTTTTCTTTAAATTAATCTTCACATTACGTTTCGTTCATTGATTCCAAATATTCCTAATCTAGATAAGCCAGTAGTTATCAGAAAGGCAGGAAGAAAAAACTGTTCATTTGTTGTGTGAATTTTTTTGTTTTATGGTAAATATATATATTTTGTAAAAGACCGGACAAATTATTCTTATAATTGCATCAAAATTAATCAATTTTCAAAGATTCGTTATAAGATTCGTATATTCGTTATATACCGTACAAAGAATTCTTTTATTTCTTTGAGGGCAAATAAACTGGTGTATTTGTTTGGATAGATGGAACGTTCATGTACATGTATACGAATAATGGAAAAGTAACAATGGTAATTTTCCAAATCGGATAGAGGTCATTATTTAAGCAAAATCAAATCTTGTTGGCTAACAAAATTGTTACCCTGGGTGTCACAATCTGACAACATTTTGACAATGGCGACCAAGAAGAAGTAGGGTATGCTAAAATTGTGGGATCTTATTGACTGCATTCTTTGCTGTCATAAGACTTTTTTATTCTGGAAAGAGAGATGGATTTGCAAATTTTTTGCTCCATGCAATTTCAACAGAATCTTGTAATTACTTTTCCCTCAATGACATCAGATTGAAACGTACATTAATTGATTCATCTTTTTATATAATTTCGCAACCATTGATGGAGACGGATTACAACATCCCAGAGAAATTAGCTTGTCTATTATATGACAAGAGGCCACTTATGTATTTTCTTCTCATTTTGTAACAGCAACTTAGCAGGAAACGCGGTCATATTGCATCATAAGGTGAAAAATACATTAATTTTAACAATTACACCTTGTTTCTTGTCATGTAGATTGCAAGTTCAACGTGCACAAGAAATGCGCTGCCAAACTGCCCAAAGATTGTCCTGGAGAAGCATTAAAAGAACCAGGTGGTAAGGACCACAGAGTTCTGTTACCTAATTTTCTACAATTATAACATTTGTTCTTTTAATGAACATAAATATGAATATGAACAAGATGATGGTTTATTTTTAAAACTGGTTTGTTTTTTGATATTTTGTTCAAATCAAATTTATCTTTAAACTGAATCAATTAAAAGATCGATGCAAAATTTGTTGCGGCATTTTTTATAATTTTCGGATTAAATCTGAATATTTATTTTTATTAAACACCAAGTAACCTTTTTAACTATGCAAATAAATGCAAAAAAAATATCTCTATTAGGGAGAAATTTGTTAATGCAAATGTGTTTTTTGACCTGGAGTTTTGTGAAGATCAAGTATTAAGTCTTTAAAGCACATCTTCCAATAAGTACTCATATTTTTAGTTTACATCTTGTAAATTTGTCAGCAAAATCGGTTGGGAAGCCTGTTATTTCGACCTATGCTCTAATCGTATTTGTCATTTTAGAGTCGTCGTTTGAGGGGCCTGACAACTCTGAGGTAGAGATAGGCGAACACGTGGAGGAGGATTCAGACAATGATAACGAGCCTGAAAACACTCCAGAAAAGAATGCAGATGTGCAACAGGATGGCGGCCATGAGAGTCAGGATGATGAAAGCAAGCCCCAACCTGCAAGGTGCGGAAAAGCAAAAATCTGTCGTTTATTTGATTTTTGGCACTTTTTAAAAATTGAAAATTCCAAACACAAAAATGTTATACTATTTACTGCTCTTATCATAGTCCATTTATATCAGTTTATAGTAAGCTGTCAAACTAATTTGATGATGCAAAACTCCTGAACTTCTATTCCAAGTTATTCTCAATATTTGTAGTTAAAAAGGAATATACAGTTTTGCTTTGTTTGCACAAAGGATACTAGTATAATATATCTTTATATTCTGCAGCCCTTCGGCCAGCAATAATATCCCATTGATGAGGATTGTGCAGTCGGTCAGGCACACAAAGCGCAGGGGGTCAAAGGTCCTGAAGGAAGGCTGGATGGTCCATTTTACAAGCAAGGATACCATGGTGAGCTTCCCAAACCATTGGCATTTGGCATGGAGGACGTATCCATTACTGCAGATAATTCATTGATCTAATTTGGCTTTTCAGCGCAAACGGCACTACTGGAGGCTGGACACAAAAAGTGTGACTTTGTTGCAGGCTGAAACCAGCAGCAAATATTACAAAGTAAGGTTTCTCAACAAGAATGATTTTAGAATGACTGAGTTAGGGAAGATAAAAAAAATTCAGGAAGATTCAAGCTTCAGATATTCAGTAATTCAGGAATTACACAGCAAAAGTGTTAAACAAGTTTGGAGATCTTTGGTCAGAAGGAATTTTTGGTTTTGCAAATTTGTCGAATTTTCGTTTCATTCATGCAACTTGAAAATGCTGCAACTGAATTGCTTTTAGAATTACTTCTTTTAAAAAAAGTTGAATAAAATATATAAAATAAGTTCTAAATCACCAGTACACCAATTAACTTTTCTTTCCATTATTTAGTTGCAATTTGGCTTACCGAGTAATTCTTTTCCAGGAAATTCCCCTGTCTGAAATTCTAACAATAGACTCAGCCGGCCAGCCCCATGGCAGGGACACCGGTCGACCAATGCATTGTTTTGAAATCCGCACAGCCAACGTGTGTTATTACGTAGGTGAAGACCCGAATTTCGGCCTGAAGAGCGACAGTCCCAAAATCCCTCCACCGCCTGAGTCAGGTATTGGTATTCAGCTGGCCAGGGGCTGGGAAAGGTCGCTGCGTCAGGCCCTCATGCCAGTGGCGGCACCTGCCAGTGGCAACCAGTCCAGATCACAGCGTAAATATATTTTATATTATTGAAAGTTAGAGAAACTGTAATAGTTGTACTATAGTTAAAGAAAAGATGGCCATAATTCAACAAAAATTCTTTGTTTTTATTTTTTAGAAAATGTTCAAGGCAGCACCATGGACAAGCCAGAACCACAAGGAAATGTAAGGAACACAACATCTTGTCTTTGCTTTCTCCCAGAGATTCAGCATTCTCTCAATTGTATGGACTTCTTTCAGCAGTTTATTAATTCATTTTTTGTGTTTTGTTTTTTTTTCATGTTGAAAACTTAGGACATAAGCTGCCATTATCAAATTTTCATGGACGAAGTTTTGGGTTCAGGACAGTTTGGCATAGTTTATGGAGGTGAGTCTGACACAGAATAATCGTGGTTCATTAGCTGTTGGTTGAGTGAACTGGAAATTCCATTTGAACAAAATTTTGTCAGGTGTCCATCGGAAAACCAGTCGGCAGGTAGCCATCAAAATCATTGATAAACTCCGGTTTCCTACGAAGCAGGAGGCGCAGCTCAAGAATGAAGTCTCCATCTTACAGGTCAGCAGTTAAGACTAGCTACATGCAATTACGTTCTCTTTCAACAGTTTATTAATACTAATGGTGAGCTTACGTTGCAGAATATTAACCACCCAGGTGTTGTCAATTTGGACAAAATGTTTGAAACCCCAGAAAAGGTCAGTTGTTGGTTGGAGTCTGAACTATTTTCCATGCTTTCCTTATTGTGGCAGACTAAAATATGTTTCTGAATTCACGCTTGGGTTTTTCGGCAGATTTTTGTTGTGATGGAGAAACTGAAAGGTGACATGCTGGAAATGATTCTTTCGAGCGAAAGCCAGAAATTGTCTGAAAGGATCACAAAGTTTCTTATTTCTCAGGTAGGTTCTGGTAGTGGGGTAAGGTAACGGAATGATCCGAATTCATCAGGGCACACGGGATACGCGAAAATAATAAATGTACGGAATTCCCATATTTCCATGGCATAATCATTTGCATGTTGAAAAACATATTTTGCCAACAATGTTACAGAGCTTAATTTAGATAAAAAAATACTTTAGAATATGGTACGTTGTTGTGATTATTAAATCAATGAATCGTGAAGTAGGAAAAAATGTATTAATAATTTCCGAATTTTTTCTCTACCAGATTCTACTTGCCTTGAAGCATTTGCATTCGAAGAACATAGTGCATTGCGATCTGAAACCGGAAAACGTCTTACTTTCATCAGATTCTGATTTCCCGCAGGCACGACTTTCCTAATTATTTACCACTTTTCTGCCCTTTTAAAGAAACATGTTCAAAGTTTTGAGGCTGATTCTGATATTGTCTTTTAGGTTAAGCTGTGCGATTTTGGGTTTGCTCGTATCATCGGAGAAAAGTCCTTCCGGCGGTCAGTGGTGGGAACACCAGCTTACTTAGGTATTTTCTCAAATTTTATTCAAATTTTATTATAAATATTATTTATTTAAATATTATTTTAATTCGGTTGCCCTCTGGATCAACCTTTTGTGTGTTGTTCAGCTGCATTTTTGTTTATCATTTAGCACCAGAAGTATTGCGCAACAAAGGGTACAATAGATCACTAGACATGTGGTCAGTGGGGGTCATTATTTATGTCAGGTGGGCCTAAATTTTGAGAATAACATTGACTTTTACCTTGTAATAATATCAGGAAATAAATCCAGGACTTATTTGAACGTTTTTATCCACTTTTCTAGCCTGAGTGGAACATTTCCCTTCCAAGAAGATGAAGATATCAATGATCAAATTCAAAATGCAGCATTCATGTATCCGCCCAATCCATGGAAGGATATATCAAAAGAAGGTAAGAACGATTTTGTTCTTGTTAATATTTGACTAAACATAAAATAACCGTTGTTTTGAAGAAGCTAAATATCTAGATGCATTGTGGTAATGAACATTCTGTACTATAGTTCCAAGTGTGCCAAATTTGCTTAATGTTATTTTGTAGACGCATATTTTTTTTTGGTGGGTGGGGGAAATATGCTCTCACTTAGTCTTAATTACCATCCAAAAAGAGAAATTCCGCAATTAAAGTCAAGCTATGAAATGAAAATATAATTACTTTGTAATCGAAAACTGCAGATTATTGCAGAATTTGTAGGTCTTTCCAACACCAGCTTACTTAGGTATTTCCTCAAATTTTATTCAAATTTTATTCAAATTTCAATATTCAAATATTTCTTGGAAGAAGGAAACTGCTCCAATTCCAAGTAACTCTTCATTATTTGCAGTTGATCTCTCCATGTAATCGATACTGTCTAAAGTAATGTCAGGCTTTAATTTGTTTTATAGAAATGTTTAGTTAAATTTTTAAATATCTAATCATGCCTTTTGCAACTGATGCAAACAAAACCTTTATATCTAAACGTCCACGAACAATTTTTCCATATTCATACTCGTGCAGGGTTCCCTCAGACCTGGAAAACCTGGAAAAGTTAGGGAACTTAAAAATGTCTGGAAAAGTCAGTGAAGAATGACGTGTTTTGAAAAAGTCAGGGAAATTCAACGTAGTCAGGGCCCATTTGGAAACATTTTTACATATTCCCAGTAAAAATTTGCAACAGTTTGAGGGCAAATTTGCCAAATTCTCCACGTTTTCCGAGTTCGAATTTGCAAACTTTCCCACGTTTTCCGAGGACAGAATTGCAAAATTTCTCACGTTTTCCGAGGACAAATTTGCAAAATTCTCCATGTTTTCCGAGTACAAATTATCAAGATATTCCTCGTTTTCCGAGAACAAATTTGCAAAATTCTCCACGATTTCTGAGTACAAATTTGCAAAATTTATTCCTGCAAATTTTTTTTAATGTTTTTTAATTTTTCTATTTTAATTTTCAAAATTTCATTAGTACATTTTGAAAAATATTTTACTGCATCGATTTTGGAAAATGTCAATTTTTGACAGTATCGTTGGTCAGGGAAATTTTTGTAAAACCTGGAAGAGCAAAACAATGTAAAGAAACGTATGCATGCATGCAATGATTCTGTTTTTTCCAGCGCTTGAGACTCATTTAAAAATTAAACAATGGACTTGTTTTAATACAAGGAAAGCACACTTTCTCAAACATGTACCATGTGATGATAACACAGAATGGCGCAGTGTCTTTACATTTTAGGCTAAATCAATACCATTTTTGTGAAACTATGCCATGATTTTTTAAAAAAGGAATTTTTATATTATTTTTTTTCTGAATCAGTTTTTTCACATGAATCTATTTTACGATTAAGAATACTTTGATTTTCTTTCAGCTATTGATCTCATTAACAATCTGCTACAGGTGAAGACCCGGAAACGATATACGGTGGACAAGTCCTTGTCCCATATATGGCTGCAGGTCAGTGGAGCATGATGCAACCCACAGAATCAGTTACTGCTATTTAGCACAAATTTATAACTTGCTGTCTCAAGTCTCGATACAGCGTATATTGTAATACTTATTATTATTTGAAATCATGTTAAACGTTTCACTGTTCGATCCTACCAAATTTCTTTGAATTTATGTTTATGAGAACTTTTATTTCAACTTTTTCGATTTCAAAAGAAAGTTCTTTATAAAGTGTTTGTATTTTGGCCCTAATACTTAATTATAGTTAATATTTTTTTTTTCAGAATTATTTTGCGTTCTTACTGACTTATATGAATAAATTGAATAAAAATGAATTTTTTAGTCTACATTACATCGGCATCTTACAATATATTTTCAGCAATCATTGTTACTTATGGGAGAATGATAGCATGAAATTTCACATTTTGACATAGCTGAAAAATGATCAGTGATCATAAACATTTAACCATTTTGGTTATCAATAAAGGGAACGACTCTAATGGATAATGGATTTAGTTTTGCTGTACTGCAGTTTTTGATTCTGTTTAGAAGTGAAAAAAATATACATTGACTTTTATTCTTGTTGGCCATGATCCAAAGTGTGTAAACATTCTAACTGGCAATAACTCAGAGAACTGTTTTCTCAAAAGTGTCCATTTAAAAGCCTACAGCAAGTGAACATTTGTCACAATTTTTCCTTTTATGCGGCAGGACCACCAGACGTGGTTGGATCTTCGGGAATTAGAGAATCAGCTGGGGCAGCGTTTCCTAACACACGAGTCGGACGACGCCAGGTGGGAGCAGTTCCAGCGGGAGCGGAGCAACCAAAACAACCACCAGTCGGCAGGCAATGGCTCCTCGGGTAGCGTCATGCACAAGATCCGGCTATGATGAAGGGCTGGGGTGGCGTGCTGGCCGACCCAGGCCCATGGCAGCTGTGCTATGCGAGGTGGCACGACCAGTATGGAGTGGTGGCTTTTTTTCCAATGCGGTTGCAGACCTTGAAGGATCGCACGACAATCTTCTACGTCGCTTTTTCGTCCATTGACATGCCAAGGGCAGCCTGCTCACGTGTAGAAATGAGTGCAGGATGTATCACCGAGACCCAAGGATCGCCCTGATGGTCCAGAAAATCCTGTGACATTGCTGGAAATGATGCATGGGGAAGAATTTAGTCAGATTCAACAAAAAATATGGAAAAGTTGGAAATTAGGGCAAAAATGCTGTCCTCCATATAGGGTACTGTCTTAAAATTCCTGATTTTTATGTTTGTTATTTTGCTGCAGCGTTCGACTATCATGACAGAAAGAAATGTTAAGTTTTTTTCGCTGAATGCTTGATGTAGAGCAATATATTAACGACAATAATGAAGATGGTAACCATTCTTTTTCCTAAAGTGCCTCGTATACCCATGATATGGTTACGGTGCGTTTAAGAGTTTATGGCGGAAAGTTAGGTGTAACCTGCAACATCTCGTACTTAGGTAAATTTCCTGCATAAAAATTGTTCTTTGGCCCATTGGCTGAAAAAGATATTTGGGAAGATGACAGCGCATTTTCATTATCATTTAATCTGAGATAATTTATGAACTCGAATCGAAACAAAATCAGGAAAATAACATAAAAAACTAAATTTTACTTCAATTTAACTTTTTAATAGTTTTTATACTGAAACTAAGCATAGATAAATATATCTGTGGATAAAAATTGGAATGATTTTTTTTCCAGTATTTTATTGTTTCTGATAACAAAGGCAAAATATGTTGATGTTTCTGGAATTTATTAGAGAATTGTAAATATAAATAAATATAACCATTATTAAATAATCTCCAATCATCAAGTGATCGGATTAGAGTAAATAAATTGCAAGTCTTCAGTTACTTGACCAAAGTTTTTTATTCATCAAACCAGCACGACGTTTAACGTTACGATTTCCTGAAGTGCCAGATTATATTAAGACAACATTTATAAATTGTCATTATGTTAATGCTTTTTCTCAGTACTGACATTATTGCAAATCATAAGCGACAATATTAATAAGCTTAAGGCAGAAACATGAGAATTTAAGGTGATTTAATATCCACTCCTCAGCTTATAAACAAAGTTATCAGAATTTGCAGAATTTGAACCTTAATAAAAATAACCGGTCTTGTCTCTTGTTTTAAATAGACAATTTGTTATTGTGAGTCTAAAAATTTACAAACTGTTATGGTCATTGGGTGTTATAATTTCAAGATGCCATAAAAAAAATCACAAGTGGTAGAGGGTTAAATTGTTTTCTTTATTTTTAGTTGTTCATTGAAAGACAATTCTGTAGTGCTTAACATGATATATTTTGTTATTTTTTATAATATCAAACTATGGTGAAATGTAGAAAAACCAGTGCTTTCGATGGGAACATACTGTACAATGAATAAAATAAGTTCCATTGGGCTCCCAATAACCAATTTTTTCTTGAAAGTTGAGATTTATTCTCCTCCCTAAGTGCTCAGTGAATTTGTATAAGGATAACGTAAGAAAACATGTCTAATTTATCATTCAATAGATGAACTGTCTTTGGAATAATTACATTAGAAACGGGGTGAGGAACTCTTTAAATTCCTGTGAAAAAAATATTTAACATACAAGTTTTCTGGCCTGCATTTTGTTTGTAAGTTGGGACTGATAGAAATTTTAGCATTTGTAATGGTCTTTTAGGATTTGAAATAATTGCAACTTGAGAAAAATGTTAATTTGGTGATGTTTTACAAATGCTTTTTATGCATTACACAGTATCTAAGGAAGCCATATTGCGAAACGTCGTGCTGGTTTGATGAATAACAATCTTTGCCATGTAACTAATGAATCACAATTTATAATTATCAGCAGAAATCATGTTTAATAGAATAACATTTGAGAATTCCATGTTTTTTTGGTGCCACTATTGAATCATTTTAGAAATGATGGACGTGAACATTATTTCGTTTAAATCACAATTCATATTATCCGAAGTCAAACAAAACATGATTTCAACAATAAGAATTACAGTTTCATCAAAGTTTGGGTGAAATCTTATACCCTAGTGCATATTAGATGAATTGGAAGGTGCTGTAACGTTTATCGGGGAAGTCCCTGTCCTAATGTAATGTACCCTTTTTTCATAGCGCGAATGCTCGAGACTAGAAAATTCATTCATTTTAACAGAAAATTTGTAATATAATTTCATTTATATCTGCAAGGTTAACTAGCCAATTGAAAATCAATGGTTACCATCAATGCAGATTAACGTGACCCTGTACAGTAATCAATTGTCTTTCAAGTTTTAAGCAATTTTGTCAAAAGTTTGACGTTGTTTAGCAGTCAGTCTTTCCTCGTGCTTTGCCCAGCAACATGACAGGCTTTCCACTGCACCATCAGACTCGACCTTACATTAAGGACCTTTGGTCCATGGTCCGACGACTGCTGATCAAAAGTGTGCGAGCAGGACTGCGGCCCTCGCGTTTCTCCAATTCAAGCCTTACTTTTTACTGTGCGACCTTTTCGCGCAACTCGACTTCTGGCAAATGCCGGATTGGCCTTTCAGGGATTTTACATATTCGTGCATCAGCGACGTGTTTGCGGAAAACGCAGTTGGAATGATGAGGCCGGCGGTGTGTCCTTGCTTCCTTTCTCCTCACTTAATTGTCCATCCTGTTTGATACAGACTTGCAGTTCCAAGGCACCTAAACGTGCAGTTTCTACTTAAATAACTGAAGTTTCTACTTACCTTTTATGAACGGAGAAGAAGGGTCTTTCCCCTCGCTTTTTTTTCAAATTACGCTCGAAAGAGATCCAAATAGTAGTAACTAATTCCTAAAATTTCTTAGTCCGATTTTTTGGCCAAAAAAACTTCCTAGAGTATTTCTGTTAAGGCATTTGGCATTTGTTCCACGACTTTCTTATCCGAATTTTCTGAAATTATTTTATGTTTTGATAAAACAATATTTTGGCAATTCTTTGCAAAAAAAAGTTATTAGATACTTTTACTGATTTTGAAGAAAAAAAAAGCACTTTTGAAAGCTACGGTACCTTGTTTTTGAGGATGCTGGCAAAGCCTCTTCTTTTATGCAATTACCTTCAGTTCAGATTTACTTTGGATAAAAGCCGTAACAAAAATGTTTCAAGATACTTTTGCTACATTTGTAAAATTGCCCAAAAAAGACAACTTTTGAATACCTAGAACTTCGGTTTTGGAGACTGTTTAGCATTAGCAGAAACGCCATAATTTAAAAGGCACATTTTTACTGTTTTTTGGGAGTATATAAATCTATCACTTTATGAAGGTTTAGAAGGTTGTTTTTGTAGAATGCAAAGTTTAACCTAAGTTGCTGTACGAAAAGTGTTTCTGTAAAAACGCTGGAACACTCGTGCACCCAAACGTAAACAGTTCATAACCAAGATCTACATAAGCTCGTACAATATGATGTTGCTACCAAGCTCTTATGTACATAATTATGAGCATAAAAACTCAGGCTTTGTAAAATTAAACTTGCCAAACTCAAGTAGTTATACATAAACCGTTTATTTGCAAAAGTTACTTTTCTAAAAATTACCATCCCCTCTTGTTTTTTTTTTGTTTTTTTTAAAAAGGTCTGTTTTTTATTCCATTTGGAAGTTTATTCGAGTAAACCATATTTTTTTTCGTGGTATTAAAGAACACATTTCTGATCCTCGTCCGAGCCAGCCGTGAAGCCCTTTCCACAAAACACTTCGATACCCTTACCGCTGTTGCCGCTAATGCTTGCATTCTCCTGGATGGGGACCTATAGGCAGCTGCGTCACTTTGTTATACTGCAGGTGGATTTTGTGTGTTTGCTAAAGAGGTTTTATGCAATTCGTGCGGCCCCGCACGTCCGGAAAGTCCCACGAACAATCGGTCCAGTCTTCCAAAACCAACCCGTATTCGTATGCTATCCTTCATACCCCCAGAAATGCAGAGACACGCCTCTTTTCTACCAGCAAAAGGGAGAAGATGTTGTGAGGTTGTGCAGGTTGTGCATTCATTCACTGTTTTTCTATGCTTTTGACTGTTCTCTTTTTTAAGGCAGGATGGCGAGCAGTTTGAGGGCCCAGATGCAAGGGATACTGCCAGACGCGCCCTTCAACTCACATTCCAGATGCCAGTTTGGCGGCAGTGTGTGCCTTGTCTTGCGGTCTTGTGGTTCATGTACTCCGAAATTTCTAAACTCAATGCACGGAACACAATCACAGATGTTTGCAAATGTCCTCTGTTCCATAATGCATTTCCACACCAATACCAGAAATTCTTATATTTGTATAGTCGAGATTATGGACCATGAGCAATGCGTAGAGTTCCAATTTAGGCAAACACAATTCAAAGAATTCTTAAATTTGATAAGACGACTTGATATCGTTAAAACTGTCCAAACTTTCAGGGCAACTCACCTGATCGTGACTTCCCAACTATGTCAGATACCAGAAATATCCTAATGCGTTCATTTAATGATATAAGACATACTGTATTTCCGGCATTCAGAGATATGTGAATATTTTAAAGACTTCCTAACTTACAAATGCTACATTTAAAGGCTTTTGGAATTATCTACAGGTCATATGAGCTGCCGTGTGATGAGATACATTATTTGGACCGGTGTTATGCGTTCATGTGTTAATAGCTACTTAATGGAAACCACAAAACCGCAAAACAAAATCATTGGACTATAACTTTGCAGCTGCTGAATTAGATTGCATGTGCAGCGCTAGTAGAACTTGTGGGTTGTATATACTTCTTAGCTACATGGGTTTATGTTTTGTAAATTTTGCTTTAGGTATTTTTTTATGCTGGTGAGGACGCCACGGTGTAGTGATTCACTCCTAACAGGTGTACACGAAATTTGGCACTAACCTATCTGTGATGCTTGGTCATAAAGTTTTAAGTTTTTGTTAATTTCTAGTGTTTTTCTGAGTTAAGGTTTTCAGAAAAGAACCACATGCCATTTCAAAACAAAATTGCGAGCAATATACTTGTATCAAGGCATCTGCTATGATTTTTTTCCAATTAAAAAACAAAACGGAAAAAAACACGACACAAGTTTTGTAGTTTCTAGACATTGCCTTCTTGACTTTTTTGTGGGTTTTCTTTTTGAATTTCCTTTGTGTTTAGACACAAATATGTAAAACTGAATGTTACTGTTGAAGACACATTGCTGTTCAGACCACTAAATTGTCTTTTTGGAAGTGAAAAAAATAATAATTATGAACAGAGCAGATAAGTCTTGGCTCGCACCTTTGAGGAAATCACCCAAGTCGAGGGCGTCCTCACTTCGCTGTAATACACTTCGCTGATTTCTTTTTAGGTTGTTAGACTTTTTAATCTCTTGTTTCACGAAATGCAATACGATGATACGAATGAATGTAGGATACAAGTAAAACCCCCTTTCTTCTATATGATTATCCATTGGATAATTTAGGAATCCACTGGGAATGGCTGGGTTTTGTGACAATAAACCTTGATAATTTTGAAATTACAGCTGCGCAGGTTTATTGATTTTACCATTTTCACATTTTTATATTGCAGCTGATATGCGAAGCATTGTAACAAGTTTACAAGATTTGGGAAAAAAATTGAATTTTACAAGACTTCTCAAGCAATGGATAAACTTCACATTTTCTGAGAATATCAAGACAGTAATCGCAGTATGTACTTGGAAGTCTGGTAAGTTTTCTACCAGATCCTTTATATCTAATGGCTCAAAGACTAGATTCTTTTAGGTTGACAGGGGATCCACAATGCTTACATGCTATACTCTTAATAACATGAGTCAAAGATCCAAACATGTGCATTGTGTTTCCTGGTGGAAAGGGTTACATTCGATCAGGATAATGCTGCATGCCATAATTGTCGTATCATCACACAATGGAACCAGGAGAATAATAGTGATGTCAGATATTGCAAGAATGACTCGATCAACAGATCTGAATTCAGTTGAACGTTAGTGTGCAATGACATCGAGAGAGCTAGACATAACAATTCCTCCTCAGCACTAACAGTGGGCCATGATGGACATCATTACATTCCCTTGCTTGAACATGAAAGCAGAACAAAGTTGAGTCTATGCCAGAGTTTGAAAATGAATTGCTTGTATAAAAGTATACAGTACGCAGATTGAGAAATAATTTTCAAATCGTCTTATTTGGTGAGTGCTATTATAAATGCTTCTAAAAAGTTTTTCAGAGTCTGGTTCGACGGGCAATAAGTTGACAGATATTGGCAAATATTTCTTTATGGAGCATAACGTTCTCTAGCGTGTATGTTGATTAACTCTACATTACAAAATGCTTCCTACTAAATAGTAAACTTTATTTACAAACTATCATTGAAATTTGAACATCAAAACCCTGGATCCCAGTCGGTCTTCTGAGTAACTTTGATTTTTTCCAAGCACGTGATGGTGTCACCAGGCTGGAAGCGCACCTCCTTGTCCTCCATCATTAGGCCACAGTCTACGTCCTTCTTGATGGTGTCCACTTCGTTCTTTAGATGACGCATGGAGATTAACTTGCCTGTTTTCGGAAGACACCGTTAACTCATCGTATAACATTATAATATTCCGATAAACTTGAACAGATATTTCCTAAAATTTTCATAAATCGTGGAAAGCTGCCAAGTTGTAGCTAGCGTTATTTCTTGATCTTGCTACCTTTCTTAATTAGTGAGTGCCGGAGTCATGCTCACCTTCATGGACCATCTCCTGTCCACGTGTCAGCCTGAATATGGCGCTTTTCTTCAGGGACCCTTTTGAGCACCGGCACCCTGCAACTGGGATCTTCTTCCTGCCCACGTTTATCAGGAACTCCTCGAGTACGTCCGCCATACCTTGATTTAAAAAAATGTTCAGAACCTGGTTATATAGCAAGTGTGTAAGCAGGGCGTGGCTTACCGAGCAGCTCCTCCTTCTCCACCAGTGGCAGACGGGCGGTTAGTTCCTCCTTAACACTCTCTATGAGCCGATAAATTATGTTAAAGGACTTGAAAGGTATGCCACTGCTTTTTGCCAGTTTCCTGGCATTCTCCAGAATCGGGACATTAAAACCATAAACGATTCCTGCAAACATAACCAAAGAGAAAACGACACAATTATTAGTTAAGATCGTTAACTAACACCATCATTTATTCTCATCAATTGGGCGAATTTAGCGGATTTTTGTCTTTGAAAGTTTCAAACTTTCTTCTTTAATTTATCTCGCATATTCCAATCTTTGAAAGACGTTGGTAATTTCTTAGAAAAAAAAATTTGTTCTCATCGTATAACATTATCAAAAAGTTAAAAATAAAAAATACAGCAGATGCAGAAATATAAATATAAATTCAGTGCAGTTTGTAGTTTACGAACTGTAGAACACGTGTTTATTTACCCTTAAAAGCCTCCGCCAGCGAGACGTCAGACTCTGAAACAGCACCGACACCATAATGTACAATGTCCAGTCTGCACTCGGAAGAGCTATATGTCTCCAAGACATCCAAAATGGCCTCAACTGAGCCATCAACATCCCCTATGAGACAAAAAATGGCAATTCTACAACTTACCTATGCTGCTATTTAGTAAAATTTTGTGAAGTGCATTTACCTTTCAGTATGATGGCCAGTTTTGGTCTGGGGTCAGTTTCGATGTACTCTTTCGGCCTTTGAACCAGCCTTTTCTTGCGGTACCGGCCGCTCAATCTACGCTCTTCCAGCTCTTTCTTGTAGACTTTGCTGTGCTCCTCCATTTTTTTCTGGATTTCTATGAAGTCTTCATCTTGCTTCTTGGTCATCAGCAAACTTTGGCGGTATTCAATGACCTCTTTGGCCATTCTCTAAAAGAATTGTTGAAAGTTCATAGTATGATAATTGTCAAGAGCACAGTGTTTGATAAACTGAAAATAATTTGAGAAATACGAAGATAATAGTTCATTGGAGAATCAAAGTTGTCTTCGTAAATATCATCAAATTCTGAATTGGGTTTATATTTACGCTCAAGTCAAGCTTGGATCAGGTTATTTTGCCAAAGGCTCTGTCATATGAAAAGAAAATTCCATACAATTCTTTCATCAGATTAGTAACTGGCTCTCCAATTTTGATATTTTTAATATTTCAACTACTATTTTTTTTCAAATTCTGCGCATTATCCTTGGAACCTCGCTTCCCATCATCCTCAGATGATTGAATTAAGTGTCTACAGTAAATTTATCAATTATTCATGATGACGGTATTGAAAATAAGTCCGATATTCGAATTTCTCGACAACAATCAGAAAAATACTTCCTCTCAGTTTAGACAATCATTTGACATCAAATCGACTAGATGAGCTTACCTCCGTTTCCACCTCAAGTAGCTCATCGCCTGCAGAAGGCAGCTCCTTCCAGCCAATGACTTCGACTGGGGTGCTGGGTGGAGCTGTCTGCAATAGGTTCCCCGAGTGGTCAAACATAGCACGGACCTATTACACGCCAAAAAGATTGTCCTTAACTGCTCAAGCAGGTCTTGGGGACTAATTTTCAAGATCAATTTATAGCCTCACCTTGGCCCACGCTGTCCCTGCAACCAAGAAAGCCCCCTTTCTCAAAGTACCCCTCTGCACGAGCGCCGTGGACAGCTTCCTTTGTTAAAGGTTATAAAAATTGGAGTAAAACAAATATAATGTAGAATCTGAGTTGCTGCCACATATACCTACCCTCGACCAGGGTCCGTACGAGACTCGATCACGTAACCTTCGACAAAACCCTTGGGATCAGCCTTTAGGTCCATCATTTCGGCCTGAGTTTCGATAGCATCCACCAGGGCATCCAGATTAGTACCCTGCAACAAAAAGATGTTTTAAGACTACAAGGTGCTGTTAATCAAGGGGAGGAGAAACGCCAACTACGACCTGCAAACCTTAAGTGCAGAAATGGGTACAGCTTGCACATCACCGCCAAAATCCTCTAGGTGAACACCCATCCCCAGAAGACCTCGCTTGCAGCGATCCTGGCAAAAGCATTGTATACACCAATTAGCATTTCACGTTTATTCTCCTAAGTTGTACGGTAAATCGTTACTGTATCTAGAAACGATCAAGACCCAATTTATTTCTGAAATTTCACTGATGTATTTTTCTTCAAATCACTTTGATTCCTGTTAGTGGGTGGCATTTCTATTTCTTACTGAACTGGCTCAGATAATAACATACGAGGGGTGGTCATTAAGTTTCCGCAATCATTTTAAGAAACACAAATGGCAGTATGGATTTCGATGAAATTTGTTGGAAAATCCTTCCATCGTTCTTGAACATATTTCAACTTTAAAAGATATTTTTCAAAATTTAATTGCACGTGCTTAAAATTTCAAAGCAAAGATGGACTCCGACGAGATAGTAGCTCAGCAGCGGTCTGTTGTTCGGTTTTTAAATCTTGAAGGCATTTCAGGAGCAGAAATGTGTGAAATATTTAAGGTCCAAGTAATGTCCAAACGTTCGGTCTATGAGTGGATTGAAAAGCTCAGAAATGGGCAGACAACTGTGAAAGATGTTCAGAGAAGTGGATGGCCAGTGTCTGTCAGAAATGCGGATTTGGAGCGAGGCATACACGCACTGCCAGAACGATAGGGAAAATGCATCTCCCAAAATGGAATTTTTTTTTTTGGAATACTAGATGACGGTTACATGCATTTTTCTACCAAAGTTATTAAAATTAACGCCCCTCGTAGAAGTGAATAATGCTTACAATATCGACGCCGGGCTTGTCCATCTTGTTGATGGCAACAATGATCGGCACTGAAATATAACAAGGGAATAAGGTTTGTGGAATCGCAATATTCAGGATCAAAAGTACACCTACTAAAAAGCTTACCTCCAGCTTGGTTAGCATGCTGGATGGACTCTACAGTCTGCTGCATCACCCCATCATCCACTGCGACAACCAAAACTACTATATCGGTCACCTGTGCACCTCGCGCCCGCATTGCAGAAAAGGCAGCATGCCCTGGGGTGTCCAAGAATGTGATGGTCCCACGTGAAGGCAAGTTAACTAGGATTTCAAAAATGTTGCAAAACAGGTCAACTTTTGATATGAGTACTTAAACTCTCGATGACCATATTTAAAGAGTTTCTTTCGAATTTAATAGTTTCACAATTACATTTTGTTTTTTTAAATATTTTACAATTTAAGCCGTTGAAGACTAGCATGTGCATTTATATAAAATATAATTTCTGAACCTTTTTTCAAATTTTTAATTTTATACCAATTATTTTTAGATGAATCTTACATGTGTGCCCAAGATGAAATCCTTTTGGCAGTGCAAACAATTTTTTTTTACTAAAATCCTCATAACCACCTGTGAAAGCGCCGATGTGCTGCGTTATTCCACCAAACTCCTGGTCAGTGACTGAAGTATGCCTCAGGGAGTCCAGCAACGTGGTTTTCCCATGGTCAACATGGCCCATGATGGTAACGACAGGAGGTCTCTTGACCAGTGATTGTGGGTCAGCTGGTGGCCTGCAGTATACAAACCATCAATTTTTATCACTGTCCAATAACAGCTAAACAATACCAGGAGAGGAATGGTACCTTCGTTCTACATCTCTTTTCTTTGAATTGTCGTTGACATCCTTTTCTGAAGGGTTTGCCACCACCAAGCAACGCATCCCTGACCGCTTGACCACACCAACCAACACATTGACATCATGAACGGCTATCAAAAAAAATCTATATTTAAAAAAAGCCACACCGTTATCATGCACAACCTGATCTTAAGACGTACCAGAATCTGGACTGTCATATTCTTCCGAATTGTTTACATATATCATGGCCTCAAACACGTGATCTGCAATAAGACAACACATTCGTTTGGAATTCAACTTAGGTTTCGACTCTCTAATCATTGTAAGAACAAATATTGATGTACAGCAACTATAAACGTCATTCACAGAAAACTGCTTGCATACAACGCAAATTAAATCTTAAAGCGATGCTATGCCGCTATAGAAGTAGGATTTGGAATTAGTCAGGTTCGCTATGGAAAGAATTAATGATCAAAACAATGAAGATGTGTCGCACCATACAGGCTAAAGATTGTTTCCAAACTTATGCTGCAAAATATGTCTCGAAATATTACTTTATGAACAACATTCGCCAGACTTACCCAAATCCTTGCCCATTGCCTCTGCCAACTGGCGCACGGTCATGTTGCGCCACACCTGCAGCGTCACGTCAGGTTTCTTCTTGGCCTTTGGAGGGAACTTGATGGGCTTTTTGTTCTATGAAAAACGTTCAAACCATTAGATTTCATTTAACTCAATATGGTATACTTGTACTGTGAGTATCTGTTGTATCTCACCTCTCTTTTCTTGGAATGGCTCACTGAGGTATGGAAAGCACAACTGGGTAAGTCAGTCCTTTGGTAAAATGTGAGTGGCTGAGCCACCGCTGCACCACAATGGGTCCCATTTGATGTAAGGATGGTTCTAGAGTACTGTTTGACACAGGTAAGTCTGTGGGAAAACACAGTCAATGGATATCTCTTGAAAAATAATTGTCTTTATTAGTTAATTTTGATGCTTGGTGGGTATCTATTGCTAACTTTAGAAATATGCATGTGATATTATTGACAAAATTATTTAATGACACCCTTTAATAACAGGATTTAAGATTTCTAAATTTTCTACAATGTGTGGAATTCTTAAAAATACCAGCGTCACATAATTTTAAATACCAAATCATTTTATTAATTGAAGTAATGGTATTCTGCATGTGATCTTAATAAAACATTACTAACTTTATACAGTTTGATACAGTACGTATGTTAGCCATTTTTTCATTTTTTAGTTGTTTGGGCCAATGAATGATGGCGAACAGATTTAACAACTTTTAATGAATGTAATATAACATATGACATTAAATAAATTGTAATTTTTATATAATACTAGCTGTGCCCGACCACGCGTTGCTGTGGCTAACCTTAGTCGCTTCCTTTCCCGATGAATTCTTAAATTTC